>DWPT01001041.1:0-20250 GCA_018251895.1 Agathymus mariae mariae
ATACAGACACAAACAGTTCAGTTACATTCATTCGTCGCTATAGAAAAATTGTCGTTATAGCCAAGGTCGTAATAAATGAAATGCACTGTATTATTATTGACTTACCGCGAAAGGCGTAGAAAAGTCTGGAAGCCTGAAAATCGGTATAAATAGCGGGCAGGGTCGCCCGCGGAACATTCGGATTCTGAATTCAAAAGCGGAGAGTTCTCTTCCTACAATAGGAAATAGCTGCGATCTACGAGTGCTACAATTACTGTTGAAGAGCAATAACGTCTGCGGAGCTATTGCGGCATTTCACGTACCTGCGGATCCTGAAACGCATTGTTGATACGTACCATTGTGATGTGTCGGCAGTACCCTTATGTAACCTTAGTACAAACATAACGAGAGAAAAAAAAATTCAACAGGAACTAAAATATATATATGTCTTTATACTATTAGATATTGTTGCGAATCGATAGCTAGTTGGACCATCTACTACTTGTGTTCTTGGGTTTCTCTGGTACGTGTTGAATTAATGCCAAGATGCACGATGAATCGGTGACGGTAATGGTTAGATCTAGCGTCGAACTTTTCACAATCTTCTTTTCATAAAATTTTGCTAATTTTTCACTTCAAACGACATTCCGAGACTAAAATTTCTTCTTTTCCTATTCGATACCTAAATTAAATATAGAACAGTTCAATATTAGCTCTACCACTGCTTTCACCAAAACCTTTATATTGCCTACCTCTAACATGTATAATAAAAAATAATTATAAAAAATAGACGGTCGTGCACAGATATTATTTTATTGAAACCGGCTTATAAGTAAAATCCTCATACAAACAAAATATAAATATCGCTAAGAATTACTAGTCAATTGAATCACTTCGTAAAAACTCACACCATCCTACTATGATTCACTAAAACAATAATCATCGTATGTTACATCGACGCGTTTAAGTTAAATACACCAACTGGTTTTAATATTACATAAGAAAGCAACATGAAGTATAACTTTAAAACTCCAAGTCACATTCTCTACCTGTCTACACATTACTGTATCTGTGTGTGTGTGTGTTCACATGAATGCGTATTCATTAATAAGTTTTTTAACTAAGCAACAAAATTAAATTTCTTTGATAAACCAAGTGATATTTTCAATAGCGTTCAGTTAAACGTCCAATTTAATATGAATATATATAATAGAAGGTAAAACTTCGTCGGATTAATCCCAATTTGCATAAACTTGCATAATGATACTACACAGCTTCACCCTTCGTTAACGAGAATCGCAACCAATTTCTCCTCCTGTCTGAAGTAAGACAATTACTCTGCGAACGGTACAGGCTGTGCAGGAAAGTTAGTTTAGCGTTTTAAGTGTCTACTTTATTTCCTAGCTTCCACTGCTGAATCATCCGATTAAAATTCATTGCGGCCTTCAAGGTAGCGTTAGATTTCCCCCGGGTACTGGCAGTAAGCGATGTATGGTCGCCGTCGCTGGCCCAACGCGGGCAACGTTAGCTGTCCTGTGAAACTGAACGGACAACTGTTCCTACATTCGACCCGAGAAACTTATAATCGAAATACTTTGATCAACTTTACCCAAGTATATTGCTAAAGAAATGAAACTATTGGAAAATGAAGGTTTATTTATAAATGTTTTACATGGTGCAAGGAAAGCACGTTTAAAACCAAGTCCTCTACCAGTCTGCACTGGAGTGCGTGGTGAGGTACGCTCTAGGGTTCCTAAACTACGTGGTGAATGAAACCTGCGACGTGCAGTGATAATGTACATATATTAACCTTATTATTTTGCAATTTTACCAAAGTGGTATTAGTGCAATGTTATACGTTTCTTAAGTGTAAGTAAGTAATTCTTGAAAATTTTAACGGATCCGATATAATCAGGTTCAATGCCTCGACTTACCCTCAAGCTTGCTCAATTACTAGAAGAGATTCGTGCTCAGCATTAAGCCGCTAATGAGTTCAATGTTTCGTAAGTAAAACCTTATACGTGAAACATTAAGTCAGTTACTTCCCTTAACATTTTAATGGGACATTTTTCAAGTAAACGCGCCGAAGTGTCTCCTAAATATTTCCAGTTTTACTGGGCATAATCAACACTGCCGATGTCTCGTAGACCATTAAACGCGGCCAATCGTAAAACACCGTAAATAAACCATCTGAGAAGCCCGAGCTCCCCGGTAAGGTAGACACGTCATAAAACTGCCTCTCAAAACTCGACCATAAAAATCGTCTAGCCTGTAGCTATAGCCTGTAGCTATTAACGACGAGATCCTATAGTGTAATCGATTCGCTACCACGTGTAACGTTAAGACCCTGGTGTCGGTGGATAAGTTGTGGTGAGAAATATTCCAATATTAAACGATACATAATATTTTGAAATCATAGCCTATTTAAAAATCGAGCCAATGTATAAAATAAACCTTTTAAAGGAACGTTATATAAAATACTTTTTACATCTGTTATTAAAACTTTATTTCTACACGCGATTTCAAAGTGATGTACATACATACATATATATATATATATATACAACTGGCAACGCATTAGTGACGCCTTTGGTGTTACTATTTCCACGGGCAACGGTGACCACTTACCATCAGGTGGCTCATTTGTCGGCAATTAACCTTAAAAAAAAACAGATAAATAGCGACTATGTTTTATACTAAGTGGTGAAGATACGAAGCATTTAAACTGAGATAATGTAGGTAACATTAGATCCTTATGCTCATAATATTTAAGTAATTATATTTTCCAGGGCAAGATAATTCTCTCGTATTACTTCTTATATAAATGTTTTATAGATGTGCTGAATACACCTTTTCGAAATAAAGCTTTTCTAGACAAAATTTGTAATTTGTAAAAAATTTGAATTTGTCACGTAACCCTAAATCTCCAAAAATCTGTAAACTTTAACAAAAATTAAGCCGTTCAAAATAACACCGTTCTCGTACTATTTTCATGATTGTATCAACAGCAACGTTTCCGATTTGCTTACATGGAGGCCGTAGACAAATTTTATAACTTACAGTATCGCGCGTCGCCGGCTCGTAAACGAATCCTTCGCAGTTTTTGCTGTCCGCGATAGGCGAAACGTGACGCCCTTCGTTTCGCAAAACGCATTTACACCGAACAATTGGTTGACGTTTAAGGGATTCACTCTCCTTCTCCGTTTCGCAATCCAAGCCACGCTCCCCTCCCCCCCCGCTCGTGGTACGTCTCCTAAACAACCTACGTAAAGTAGTCTTCGGTAAGGCACCTAGCTCCTGTGAAATATGAGAAACAGTAAAACCTCATTTAAGATTATTAGCAACCCTTTCCAACGTATAATTTTTAATTTTTTTTTATGGTAACTTACTTAGAGTGAAGAAAAACGACGCGGTGTCCCCATAAGTTTTCAAACATGTATACAGACTTTATTACGATCGGAATATGCCGTTTTGGCCGTATTGGGGCGGCCTAGAATACTCCCCTAATCCCACGCTAGCAGAACAGGGTGTCGTAAGAGCGACAGAAGCCAGCTTGTTTGGTGGTAGGACTTTGCGTAAAGATTATATTATACTTTTATAAGTACCATAAATAAAAGTAAGCAATACTTTTGGTCTTGCTGATGTCCAGGGGCGACGGTGACCACTTACCATCAGGTGGCTCGTCTGCTCGTTTGTCGGCTATTTGTAATATTAAACAAAAATGCGCATATTGTTAGATTTAATTCCAGATGTATGAGACGTTTAAGTTGTAGAGAAGAGAAAGCTCGTTCAAAACCTTACTAAAGGAATAAAGTGCGGAAGTAAACACGACTTCGACATTGTGTGAACGCATCTTTACAATAACAATTCCGGTTATCGGCCAATGAGACTGATCAATAATAAAAGTATGAAATCCCATTATTATCAACATTAAAAAGCTATATAAAACCACGCGATTATATTCAACGTCTTCAGACGTTAGCAACAAGCGACACTTAAAGAGTGACAATATTTTTTCCAAAGACACCAATAAAACTGATCATTCATTTGAGTGTTCAATCAATATTAAATTAACATGAACGTTCTCAATAAACTTGTTTTGAAGGGATGTGTTTGGATCAATTTCAGATATCTCTCATTTCATAGCGAAATCAATGGAATGACGCCAATGAAGACTTTTGTCAAATGTGCTTGTTCAAAAATAGATTTACTAACGTTTTCTTCAAGTTATAAATATGTATGTACATACTGGTATACTGAAATCTTAATATTAAAACTCCGTCCAAACGGATTGCACCATAGCAAGCGTTGTTACTGTGGGCAACAGAGACGGTAAGTCGATGGTTGTGAGACAGAAGTTAAATTTTATCAAAAGCATTCAGATATAAAAACTATCGACACTGGTTCACCACCAACATTCCAAGTTCCGAAGAGCTTCCTGATATAGCAAGTATCGAGCTGTCAATTACGACACGAAATACATACCCGGCCATAGGTCCCTACCAGTGATTTCCTGGTAAATAAAAATCGTTGGTACCGTCAAAAGGAAATAGGGTATTTAAAGGCGTGGCGTAATTAAAACCACGCGATTGATTGCCCCCTATTATTGAAATGATATCGGCTCAAATCCGTTCAGTTCCGTCCCTCGGTTCAACCCTCGCGTTCCGAGGTAGCTGTCAACGCGTCATCTAATATATTGATTATATGGTATAATTGTATAATGAAGCCAATATTTCTTTACTTCTCTCACTATCCTAGATATAAGTCTAGATACCCTAGATATGGATCTTAAATAAATAGTTATTTAAATTTAATCTAAAAATATGTAATCCATTTCAAATTGCAATCTAAAAAATTACTAATGTATATACCATAAATTTTGACTAGCATAACTCGTGATTTTTATTCGAGTTTATAGCTACATTTATAACTTCACAATCTTTAAAATCACCGAAGCAATACATATCGCAGGACTTAATAATATTCAATACATATTTACATAGAAAAATTGCACAATAGTTAGTTTATCATAGTTACAATCCGTGTAAACGAATTGAATTCGGGATCGACACTATAATGGCTTGCACTATAGTATACGAGTTTCATCAGTCAGGTTATAGAATTGCCACGCAGGTCGATACCTGCTAATTCACCTCACCGAGGATTGATACATTATACACCAGCCGCGCTAACACCAGCATTATATTAGCGTATTATTTAGGGCGGCCGCGTAACGTCACTTTCATTGGCCCGTAACACATTTTATATCGGCTCGGATTGTTATGATTTCTTAATTAGTTCGTTTTCTTTCTGTATAATAAATATGAATGTGTACCCCTGGATTTTATGTGACGTGAACACACTGTCACTAGTCACTAGGACCTGTGAACAAACTACTTATCTCTCTTATACGAGAAATATGAACTAGCGGCAGTTGGTGCTCGTGCCATTCGAACGAGGGGCTCCGGGTTCGATCTATAGATATTGTGATGTAACCGATAAGTGATGTTGTTCGTGTATATCCAGGCGTCCGTAACAGGGAATCCTAATGCGGGGCTGTAAGTGTGTGTGTGCATGTCTTATCGTATTAACGTGATGCATATATATATATATATGACATAATAGTCACCCGTGATGCCAGTACAAATACTCATTTGTCATATAAGTCTCCTCCCCAACGCGGAGTTTAATTTGGGACCCCCCTTTCGGCTTTTAGCTACTGGGGTCATCGATAAAATATATTTACATCAAACATGTATATCTGACCCGATCTAGATTGAACCTGGGATCATCTTTGCATGCGAGGTCGCTCCCGGTTACCACTACAGGTTGACTGTCCCTTCTATTTGAACTGACCGTTTATTTAATATAATATAGAGAACCATAGATAGAGTTCGGTTGATATCGTTACTGATGTAATCGTTGGTTCATATTATGTTAGTGACGAGTAACCTCTGAACGACTTAGGAAACTGAGACAACATCAAACCATATATTCGGTACATTATCGCCCCGGATTGTTAAGTCCGACAGGCACTCGGTATTCACGTTTACTTACTGTTCGTCAAGAATCCGCTTTAAGAAACGTCTGATAGTGAAATCTGTAATTGTTTTAATGCGACCCTCAATCGTTCCAGTACCTAGAATATTACATGATCGTCAACAAACACATTAACGATTATATACCGTTTGAGATAGATCGATCTTTGTCGTAGAAAATATGATTCTAATGTTTACAAATAACAGCAGCTGGTACTCGATTTTATCAGGTGTTTTTATATATTTATGCTTTCATTTCACAGCTAAACCTTCTTACAGGATCAAGTTATCTATTCATAAGAACCGCACAAAAATCCACACAATACTTTTTGAGATTAACGAGTATATACAGAAAATCAGAGATTTTATTGCAGACAGAACAACATAACACTGTACTCGTATACCTAATAAGCCGATTTCCTTACAAAAGTCATATATAACGAGCGTTACGAGTGCGAGAGCGAGGGTAACAGTTACTTTGTCAACTAACCCGGTCCCAGGTACAGTTGACTAACCGAACCCCAGATGGACATCGGTGACTAATGACCGCGCCTAACGTCAGCTATAGCGCAACGTAAGGGTTAAGGGCCGCTGTCGTCCGGGGTTACGGTGAGCGATGAAGTTTACGACTGTTTATCATTTAGACGAGTTACAACTAATTCAATTTGAAGGATAACCCTTGTAGGGCGTTTTCAGACTTATCGGTTGCGCCTATTATGACGTCAGTTTATAGTGACTATACTTTTTATGATTCCCGGATTTTATGGATAAATATTTCCATGATGCCAATTGATTTTGAAAACGGTTTAATAATCTACGCGTGTAACTAGGTCCAATTGGGTGTATGGATAATGTGTAGAATCCAGAATCGGTTGCGTTTACAAGAATATTTTAGGATCAATATATTTTACATTTCTTCCATATATCGTTGCATTGCCGCACCAACCTCCCCTCCTTCTGGTGCAGCCTCTAAACAAAAAATGACGCTATGACTAACCGCCCTCCTGTTAAAAGTAACTGAGATTCGTACCATTTTTATCCTCATGGTGCGCGTGTATGGAATTGGGGATTTCTACCTGGCTGCCAACCAGCCTAGTGCTTGATTCAACAGTGAAACGTTTGTTACTGGTGTCGGTTGCAGTATTGGAAACTTAGTATTGAACGACTTGCAATGTTGTTACCTATATAAAAAATATTAATTGATTGTATAAAGCATTTATTAACGTTTTGAAATTTATATTAATATAAATTAGATTTATACTGTATGTTAATTTAAATTGTATAATAATTTAATGTATTGATAATATGTAGTATATTATTCTGTTTTAAGTAATAGTTATAATGAACTCTATTAGCTTAAAATATATTTTTTAATTCTCCGAGCGTGTACAATGTAGTCAGTCACCTTGCGATCACCTGACATTGTACCACCACAACCTTTATATTTAAGCGTTTCTTACTATGACGGTCTCAATGTATTCTTCGTTGACGAACCTAATCTATACACATAATAGAATTATAATTGATCGCTTTCTGTACACGAAGGATATATTATTAGGGGCCTTTATTAACGCGATAGAACCCAAAAGAATACTGTTAGAATCGTTGTATGTTTGTCTAAGCGTTTATGGGCGTTAATCTCAGAAACGGCTCAATCGATTTCGTTACGGTTTTCACTAATGTATTGCAGTAAGCATTACCTAATATTTATTCGTTTTATTGCAATCCGTCTATAAATAAAAAAGTTATATATATCAATATATGTATTCAAAGTCGAGAAACACCGAGTCCTAACACAGTGCAAGTCCAATTACTGCGTTCAAGTTGTAGTTTTTCTAAATCGAAGCGAGTGCCGTTTACTTGTAAATCAATAAATAAATAAATATTAATTGACAGCCCACCGCAGTAACCGATACCTTCAAAGTGGACATCCATTATCATGATGCTACAGTTTCGACCGAACACGATTACAGTATTACGACAGATCAGATATACACGCGATAGACTATACTTGAACGTCATTTCGCAGAACTCGAACATCCGATGCAATTATAACTGCATTAGTTGAGGATGGATACGTAAACGACGCCTAACTGCATTATGCGTATTACGCCTGAGGAATACGGCTCTTGTTAGCCTCCTTACAGACTTTCCATGTTACATAAGCGTGCGGTTTACAGATACATACAGATAATGAAATTGTGTGGCTGAAAGAGGCTTAATCTGCACATTGAATATTTTTAGATATTTTAATGTGGGTAGACTGACTTTATTTCCTCTGTCTATTTGTCGGACTAAGTATCAAGCTTATACCAATGAACAAATTTCGATCATACTTGCCATATTAATAACTTCTATTATGGATCATAATCAATACACTTCATCCCGGGAAGTGGATCTGATCCCGCGGGATAGGTTATTAATAGGGCAGTAATTAAAACGGTCAATGCCTAGCTGCAGCTATTAAAATAAATAATTATATTTCTAATTCATACAATTAAAAATCCCTTTTCCAAACCAATGCGCCTGCTATTTCTTAACGTACGGTGTTCGGAAGCGAAACAAGGATGGGTTACTAGTATTTACTGAAAAGGATTGTAACTATTCTATTGACGTCTCGCGGAAAACTATATTTTTGTGTTTGTATTTCTGTACACACCAACACCGGGACAACAGAAACAGGAAGAACATGAAACCACAATTATTGTAGAACGAAGTAATAAAATAGACGCACTTGTACATATTTCTCAAACATCCGAATATGGAATAATAAAACATACAACAGTGAAGAAACTGATTACAAATGATTCACGATAACCTACCTAATAGTCGCTTAGTGGACCGGGCAGTCAATCGAGTTCGATTGCAGGTTGGGGCAAACACTTTTACATTTTTTGTTGAAACTAAGTTTTGTCCTCGTGTCTCATTTGTATTCATACCGATCGCAATACAGATAGTTCTAAAACAGAAGTAAGTGTGAGGGTATAATTAAAAAAAGAAATGTAAATCCACACTGGTAACACTGCGAGTACAGCCAACTAGTAAACAACAAAACAATATTAGCACGCAAGTCGGACGGTGCGCATACCCATTTAAAGTTAATATCGCGTGTACAAAGGAGAGATACTGCAAAGCCTTAGTAATTAGTCGACAAAGTGCAAAGGTACTGTAGTGTACGCCTCCACTTGGCGGATAATCCGCGGAATTGCTGTTCGCGCTTTATCCACCGGCGCGGGCGTTGAGCGGTGGGCGATTATCGTTCTACGATCATTTTTGAGTTATCTAAAAAAATAATACATATTACGTTTATTGATGACTGCCCTCGCTTCGCTTCGGAAAAACTACGCCTTACGCTAAGATTTAGTACCTACATTATTATAAATTAATTTATTACTTTTTTATTTTTGGACGGATTTAAGTATTAAGTGATGGTTACTGGAATAAATTAGTGAAAATTAGAACAAAATCGGTTAGGACATTAATAAGATTAGCGCGAACAAACGCACAGACAATCAAACAGAAATTCGAACAACTACTGTTTTGGGTTCTTTCGCTTTAACAAAAGCCCTTAATAATATTTTTTTCAACCATCGTTTTATATCGTTAATAGATCGTTAATAAATTATTATCAATTTCCGACATTTTTACATTGCATTGAAATGTTTGTCTGATTATACTTTATTAAAAATTGAAAAACCCAATTATTATTTTGTCTATTCATACGTTGCAACAGCGACTTATTTTTTGTAAGTAAGTATAATACCGGAACCGGGCCAAATGATACTTGAGCTGTGCTGTCTTCCAAGTCAAACGCCGACTCGAAGGTCAACAGGGCAGATGGCATTATTGTTCTCATCTTGATCATTGAAATACCATCACAACTGCACCAAACCAGTAATGGAAACTTGACATTCGTATTGGTTTTAACAACTAAATTCGAACTAAACTCAAATTATCAAACAATAATCATACCAACGAGTAAATTTGACTTAAAACTGTTAATCGTGGTGAGGCCTTTGTTATGTACGGTTATATAGATCTTTGAAAATCAAGAATTACGATGCTATGTGATGCTCGCGAGTCGCTTTATAACGTGTGACTGAATTATTTAAAGTGGCTCTGTGCAGACGAGTTAATTTGATGAATGATTTCGAGTCCGTCATTCAATTGTGATCTGATCGACGCCACGAAAGACCCGCTCCACGCTACAGCTTAACAAATCGATGTCGCTTGTCCCCTGAGTCATAGTGACCGGTCGCACCTCGCGCAGGATGCGGCAACCCTAACTCGGACCGCGGTTACATTATTTGTTACAGTGCACTTAAACAAATAACAATAGAATTTATATATATATATATAGACTAGTAACCCTTGGTCCGCTTAGAGAAATATTGTATTTGCGAAGCGGTATTCTTATATACAATAAATGTCGCAGTTTGTAAATTTAATTTTAACCTTACTTATTGTCGATTTTCGGAGTTGATATATAAACTCTATTTATATTTAATATATAGTAGTGACAGACTATGGACTGCGCCATTCTCATTGCGAGAGGAGACTGGATCCCAGCAGTGGGACCATATGTACTGTAATGATGATTAAAATGACTTCCTCGTGTAATACTTCCATGTTTACTTTTATCAATTACTTTACGAGAACATAGTTATAAACGTACCATATCTTTATTTTACTCAATCGCTAGTAATATACTAGCGACTCGCCCCGACTTCGTTTGGATTGAAAAACTTCCTCGATAAAGTCTATGTCCATCACAAATAACGTACCTACCTTTAAAATGGTTAAAGAATGTTTACAACTGGACCGAGATATAGATATGGTTTACGGATATCAATTGCAGATGTGCGTTATACATTAGTGTACAAAGTGCGTTATATACTTCGTTTCATCGTCTATATATATGTACAATAGCGACCGATTTGAATTTAATAATTTTCAACATCTGCATTTATTTGCAGACATGGACAATTGTGTAAAATCGACCAATAGTAGTACGGTTTGCTCGCATACAGCGCGGTCTCCTTTATGAGTACCATCGCGATCAACCCGATTTGAATCATTCGCAACTTTCCAAGTACATTCACAGATACCCACAGTTAGTCCCGGATGTACAGCCAACTCCCAACGAAGTTTCAGCACGTTCCCGCACGAGAGGTCGGTGGTGTCGGCACTTCGCTCGACGCAAACATGTAAGGGTTGAGCGGAATTAGTTCGCTCCTTTTAATTGGATTGCTCCGAATACGAGAAGTTTGAGAGTGCTTTCATTTTTTACCCTGAACTATTTTTGATCGACTGCGGACGGGTTTAGATGTGAAATAAAAATGTAAAATATCGATAGAGGTTTTGCTTTGCAATATGAGACTACGTATTAAGGTGACCTTGAGTTTTTATGATAAACCAGTGACCTGCCGCGTCAGTCAAATTGGTCGAGCCGTTCTTTAATGATGATGTTCCGAACATGCCACAAATGATTTTTATTAACCTATGTCTGTATGATATCAATACGAACATCTCAGGAGCGAGTTGATGATGAAAACTGTATACCACATACATACCAATCTTCGTTTTATAGTCTGCAAGACGTGCTTGCCAGCGTCAACGACATTAACCACAAACGAATCAGTAACCGATTTCAAATCAGGCTGGTGATATATAAGATTGGTTATAAATGTCTACAGACAATTTAACCAGTAAAAGTATGTGCAACCAATGCTATTTGGAAGCCATACTCATTCCCTGCCACATCAATAGAAGACATTGCAACAACAGTCTTATTGCGCCACATGATATAGCGCCAAAGCTCTTGGCAATAAGGGTTTCATGGAGGACTTTAAATAAACTTTAATGGTTCCGCCATTAAAGTGTGTTCAAACATTACTCCTCGCATCCAGCAAGATTGCATTCGGCGGAGACCTATCTTATTTACGGGCCTGACCAGGCACTGGGTGCCGGTATAAATTCACACTCGGGAATATATTCCAACCGTTATCGGCCACCCGGTTTAGTTACAGCCGATTTTGTACCAAACGCCGCGTCGGTGCGGTGTTAGGAAAATTCAGCATCTTGGAACATTTATCACGGGGCGCGCTAATGAGTTCTTGGTGCAACATTTGGTCAAAATTTCAACCATTACTTGAAAAAAGAACAAGCTGATTCCAATGTTCGTTGCTAATTAGGTGAGTTGAAATTATCGCTTAAGCCTTGAGGCGGACGTTCCATCACTACGCATTCTTTCAGGAATATGAAGCGTAATTAGAAAGAAAAAATCAAATTGAAATTTACAGTGTGACACAGAAGAAAACCGTAATAAAAGATATATTTTTTATTTCAAACACACAATGATAGAGAGATTTAAATTACGCGCTTTTCTATTCAGTTGTCCCAGCTTCTAACAGAATAGTCGCGGTGTGTTGTGACTTGACGGATACATTACGTACTAATCTCCTAAACTTATGTTATTTTGTCGGTTAACATTAACAAATAAGGAAGCATTAGTTAACACGTTTGTCTACATCAACGTCATAAAAAGAGAATGCAAATTCTGTCTTTTCTGTGTACGTATGCACAATCACTGCACCTAGTTGTCTGTTAGTAATCAAGTTACTTCTGAGACTTCTGATCTACTCAACTTATAAGTTTTGTTCAGAATATATACAA
Organism: Agathymus mariae mariae; assembly: GCA_018251895.1. NCBI lineage: Eukaryota > Metazoa > Arthropoda > Insecta > Lepidoptera > Hesperiidae > Agathymus > Agathymus mariae. Next base: position 12,693 of record DWPT01001041.1, read on the forward strand.
TAGTGATAGATATATTTGGACACAATTACAGCACTGTAATTAAATATTAACATTGTGTATGTATAAAATGGAGTACTTCGTGTTTGAATAGCTGGACGTCTGCTGGACTGGCTACAATAATAATAGATACCTATTAATAAAGGAAATCTTACCAATCAGATCATTGGAAATTATCTCTATTTTAAAATGTTTATTTGTTGATATAAACAGTTTCGAATTAATTCTATCATTGTGTTAATTACATAGGCATTACGGTTTACCTATAGATTTTATACTCTGATTTGCCATACACCCTAACAGCATCGCTTTAAAGTTCCGCCGCTTAATGCAAATGAACTTTATTGTGGCGACAATTCATATTACCAAGAGCGCTTAAGAGTGCTTTTAAAATTAATTCCCCACAGTTTTTGATGATGTCCGCTCTTTAATGAGAGCGCAATTTTCAACTAAGTAGAATCCCAAACAAACACGTTTTTAATGTAGCTTTTGAGACCACATCTCGTACTTTAAATTTACTAAAAGTTACTTATAATTCACTGGCGTCCTTTGTGTAATCACATTATTGATCTACGGAGTTATGGAAATGAAAATGGAAATTATGAAGTACCCTCAGATTTCCTAAACTATTTCACAATTAAAACAGTGATAACTAATTTCCAAGTTCATCATTTTCAACCACAGACTAATCAATCAGAGACTTTCTAGGCAGCGCTAGAAACATTGAAGGTGCGGCCCAAGCGTGGGGAGTTTACACCCGGGCAGTAAATCGAGAGGAACGATAGCCCTAGTAACGAACCCCCTCTGTTGAGCAAGGGGTTGTGGGCTTCGGTTGCACTCTCCGTCGTACACAGCCTGGCAGTCGCCCCCTGCTGGTGGGGGGTGGCCAGCCCTAAGATCTCCCGCGGGAGCAGTCGACCGCTAGGTGGTCGCCTTGAAGACAGAATAATATGGAATGTTAAATGTGTCTAGTATTCAGAAGGCCGCAACTAATAACGTATAAAATAAAGCGAAGCGTCCATAATCGCTCGCGTCTAATTTTGTGTTAGTCCTCGGGTACAGACAGATGTGAATACACCACAGCCACAGCCTAAGAAACACTTAGAAAATCGGCCAATGAAGACGTTTAGATAAGCCAATCATCTAGATTCCTAAAAGCGTTTCGAGCACAACACGGGTAAACGCGTATCTATTACTGAAGTAAATCCGGAATTGGATACAAAAATACTAATAACTTTCATACTTTGAATCGACTCGAATTGACTTGACTTGAAGTTTACACAATTATGGTGGATTAACAATAATATTTTGCGAGTTGCTCTCACGATGGCGACTACATATAACAAGTATCATACAAGAGAATAAGCCGGCTGAAGTGACATAACATCTAGACGGTATCAGCTTCTCTTGCGCCATCAAAGGTTATGGACTGCTTGCTGTAAGTTCTTATTCTGTGCCATTCGTTACATTTACATCGTCCGCCACTGATGACAATTTAACGTACTCAAATGCCTTCTGCTGGAGGCAAGGGTCACTGTCCAACGCATTGCCTTTATGCATAAAACACACGGTTCAATCTTGGCTCTCAATTTACATGAACCAAAATAAATCATCGTTACATAAAACTGTTATGTCCAATGTAAGCTTCTCAATCGAATATAAACTAATTCAATTATTTTTGTTGAATTTGTATTTCACCTCTGACATATGACATGGGGTTCAAAAAATTCGAATAGCGCAGCGCAGTGCATCTTCATCTTTTACGAATTTTTTTTACACGGTTTGTTTAGTTGTGAAAAATATATATAATGTGGAAATCCCAAGCTAAGGCGTACAGAAGTGATGTACAGAGGCACATCCCTATGGCGACTAATGACTCGGCATAACATTCTACAACGACTATTATTATAAATTTTGTTAATTTATTACCTTAGAAATGATAATAGTATTAAAATACTTTAGGAGTGGATATTACACAGCATAAGCACATGAAACGAGCCGAACAAATCCTATTATTGAACATTAACGAGCCACTTATTGTGCTATTTCATACTCACGAGGCCTTCACGGTACGAGGAGGCTTTACCTGTAACGAGACAGAAGTGGACAATCAATTATAAAAAGAAACAAAACAGCTTATCTTTACTACTATATAAATATGTAGGGTGCTGTCTGTTCGGTTAATTTTAATATTATATTTTGTGATAACGATTCGTTTTATGACTCACTGCATCAATTTCTACCATTTTCTAAATCGATGTCTTCACCGATGTTGATTATTAGTAAACAGAAAGAGCATGTGATTGCACAATCGATGAGTTATATATGATATCGATAGACCTTATTGTTATCTTCAGAAAATACAAATATGTTGTTATTATGTTTTTAATTGGTTGTCATTTTTTTGTAATAAATAAAGATTAATGTTTCTCTTAATCATTATTATTCTAGAAATTGTGTAATATATAAATATTAATGATCAAATAAATTTGTGATGATGAACAATGGTAAAACAAATTTGAAAATTGAAATATCTACGCAAACGAACTCACAGGAGTTTAATGGTATGTATATATGTAGAAGTAAACGAACAGACCGATATCAGAAGCAAAAATTGCCCGGAAGTTCAATCGAATGGTTCAAAATAATAAACAAACTAACTAATACTGCTTGTTTTAACCTATATATTGTCAATATAAAGAAGTAAAATTGTATGTTTGATGTAAAGATGTAAGAGGTAATCTATGGAATCACTAAACCGATCTAAAAGAAAGTAAACCATATTAAGTTAACTTGTGGTTAAATTACAAACTTATTTTACAAAACAATATTGAACTGTTGGGCTTTCACATTGCGTAAAACTCACATTTAGGTTACGGAGCATAGTTAATGGCTACCGGATATATGTAGAAGAAAAAATATATGTCACTGCCGGTGACAGCCAGTGATGCTCTGCGAACGCGGCGTTTAATTGATATCTGTCGCGCTGGCCTCAACTCTGTACATTACTTTTTGTTTATTTAAACTTATGTACTATTGCTATCGATGTAGACAACACCTGTAATTTTTGACTTTTCTTCTATCAACACGTATCACGCGGAAACCCCAAAACGGATTCAGATTGACATATCCGTTGTACAATCTTGGATGCTTCATTACGGGAAATAAGTTTGCTTCAACGGAATAGAAAATAAACGCTAGTACTTTTCTACGTCCATGGCAATAAACGAACATGTTTCTAATTCATGTAAAACTAACAACAATGGATAAAATGAGGCACCGTTTAAAAATTATTAAATGTCTGATAAAAATAATGTAAATGTTTGGTGTGTCAGTGCTCCGCGTAACGTTATATTATCAGTATTATTATTAAGTCATTAATACAATTACTGGTATTATTATCTTTCCTTGAAGCCTGCCTGGCTAGCTACCACCCTCCTGCTTGAGTCTGCCGCCAAACGACTCGTCGTGTTCCGGCTGGGGGCTTGAGAGCCAGCACCTTCTTTATTTCTTCTTATTTCTTGGCTGACAACGCACCAGCGATACCGTTAGTGTTACTAATGTCCATGGAAGATAGGGACCACTAGCCATGAGGTGACTCGTGTGCTCGTTTGTCGGCTATTTTCAATAAAAATAAATTGTTTCGAGTGTGACCATTTGTAAACTTAGGACAGTTTTTCGAGACCGAAACGAGAAGACCACGCTATCAGCAAGGAATATAATCATTATCATAATACACCGTTTGATATCTCCTTCACTAACTTCTAAATTAAGTTCGACTTTAAGAAGAGAAACGAGTTCCTCTATCAACTCAGTACAAAAGGGTTTTGAGATAAAGAGTCGATGATATTGTATAAAATATTTAATTATTACTTATCTTTTTGGAGTTGCTCGTATTTCTAATAATTTCACAAGTGGCAAGATTCACGAGGTGGCTATTTTATTGTTCAATTTATGAACGTTTGGGGGCGTATTTCTAATCCGCAGATCATAGTATAAAATTACTCTATAATGCATTAAAACATTCATAGACAGCATCTAGAGATAAGTTGTGAGGTCATCTCTTATATGTAATCCCTATTTCCTGAATTCATGCGATAACCGACCACGGTCAACCCAATCAATCAAGACAAAATTCATACATCTGATAACTCAAATAAATATGACTGAAATAAGTAACACAAATGTATTAATTTGTTAAAAAATTAGTCACATTAATGTGCAATACATGTAACGAAACATAACGCACACACACTATTGATTAGATGATACTATATTTTATCATGATAGTAGTTATCATGTACCTACACACAGTACGAAGAATGCGTTTTGTGTTGTGTTGCGTTTTGTGTTTGGTATGTACAAGTCAACCAAAAATGTGTCTTTAATGGTGATAAGTTATATGTTCTGATTTTCATAAAAGTGCCAGTATTTTATTTTGATAAGCGAATTGTTTTAGTTAATATGTATTTATTTTTTTAACAAGTTGAAATAAAGAACGCTCTTGGAATCTTTATCGGCCTACGCCGACTAAACGGTTGCTAGATGTCAGTACAAAAAATATTGTTCATCGGACTTAAAAAAATCTAAAGATGTAAAGATTATTTTTCTCCAAGCGGAATGAACATAGGTTATAATTGTAACGGGTTTTCACATTTTTTGCGTTTATTACCGATATTTGGACCCAGTTACTTGGTTCACGGTCAGGACAAAAACGGTACTGAGGAGTTATATACTTTAACTACTTACGAATACTTTTGATTTTTTCCAACCGTCCAACCGTCAACCCATCGAGTACTCTACGACAGGTATAATGACTAATGTCGGCGACAATATACCTTTAAAATCAAATAGGTTATACCTAATGACATAATGTCAGAAGAGCACTATCAACTACTGGCTCTTTGTGGACCTGCGCCTGTATCCAACTTTAATACAACAGTATTAAATCAAAGATTATGCCAATAGGTTCGTACCAAAGATAAATATTAGCACTCGGAGTCAACGACCTCAGTCGCCGCGTACAAAATTGATAATACGTGGCGAATAGGGTTGCCAAGCGTGTTATTCGGTATCGTACTTTGCGTGTCTTAGATACGCTGATAAAAAATACATGTGTTATGAGTATTCCTATTATCATCTATCCGACGGGTGAGTGTCGAGGTTTATTACATACAGCCAATTTATTACTGACTCGTGATCGACTCCAATACTAGATAGATACACATTTGTTACGTTACATCACCCTATTAGCTTCGAGTTTAATAAGCGATATAGTAATTAGCATAGAAAACATAACAATTAAATATTTTACAAATATGTTGGCAACCCTAACGGCGAGATAAACAACGCGCGATACTGCCATCGGCGTTCGTATTTAAATACAACAATTGAATCTACCATAATTAACGATTTTCAACAGACTTGTTTTATTATTGAATAATTTAATTACTGTAGTATAAGCAGGATCCCCCCCCTTTTTTTAATGATAAAACACCTAGTAAACTTATAAAAGGAGGGTAGTTGGACTTGCTCATACGGTTCGAGTAAATCGGTATACATGAGCCATTTTTGATATCCCGTAATTGCGAAACAAATCAATTTGTTTGTTATATTGATTTTGGTAAAGTAAATCTAGCCTGTTTTTTAATAAACTTCGTTTTATTTCGCTAAAAATATTATAATTTACAATAAAATAACTATTTGTTTCTCTGTGCAAGCACTAAGTACCTTTAAATTACAGAATAAATCTTGAACGATTTCTACCATTGCTTCCGTGGTCCACGAACGAGATAGTTAACTCTTTAGAGGAATATTTTTGACATGTCTCGGTTGCGAAGCTTGTGAGCCAGTTGAGACTCGGATACATAGCTTTCTCAGCTGGCAACGCCTCGGCGACAAGACTAGTGTTCGCTGGTACGGTTGATCATGAATTTTCAACCGTCATCATTAATATTATTAGTATTAAAGCAGTCGGTGGTGACAACGGTGTTGTATCACATTGTTGCGTCATCGACCTTTCGGTAGATGACAGACTTGTACAACAGAAGGGATCTTTCACGAAACATTGAGCTATCAAATTACAGCAGCTCTGGACAACAAAGCCTCAGACAGCATTATTCCAGCAACGCCCCTTTGTTTTTGGACCTATTCCCGAACGCTTACTCATAAAATAAAAGAGGTCTTCGCACAACGAAAATTTCCATAAGTTATGCGTATTCCTTTAGAAAATCCATTAGCAAATTACAAGTGGACTCTTTCGCTTCGGGCCCTAGCGTAGTTACAATATGTTTTAAATAAACTGAGACGATATTTTATCTCAAAACACTTTCCTGAATTATCTTAACGGAAATATAATATGGCGATGTCATAAATCTTTTTTCCTCGGCACGTATCGTCAGGCACTGCCTGTATTTTAGAAAGGATTAAAGAATGTGGGGCAAGTGTCAACACAACAATGTACAATTTAAATTTAGCTTAATAGTTTTTTTTGGATATCAATCTATACATAGGTATAATATAATTATATAATAATAACTATGTTGTTATGTTCATAAGGGGCCTTTATAACTCTATAGAAGCCAAAATAATAGTTGTTAGACTTGTCTGTTTGTCGGCTTAACCAATTTCGTTATATTGTTTATTTATGTACTCCAGTCAGCATCACTTAATATATAAAGTTTGTTTAATTTCAATCCGTCCAATTCCGTCCGTTATGAATTAATATATGTATTTTTAATTCATTGAATGAGAAAACCCAGTCTTAAAACAATGCAGATGCTATTTCTAAGCGTAAGGTAGTTTTTCTGAAACGAAGCGCGGGCGGTTTCAAACTGTAGAATTAGAAACGAAAAATCTTATTTCATAAGACGTTAACTTAATAAATCATTCGGCTTTTGATTCCGCAATCAGTGCGCTTTAAAATTAATATTTTCTGAATCGACCTTTGAACTTAGTAAATTAATAATGGTGAAGGTCACCAACATTTAACGAACGACTCACGACCCTTTAAGGAACGGGGACTTGTAATATCTTACCCAATGGGGAGGTAGTAGAGACAAGGGACTCTTAGTCCGGACCGAACAAATGTATTTTGATATATTTATTGACATAACTGTTTAACCTTCACGACGCAATAAACATATTTCTGTTGAGTACTAGAACCACTGAAAAAGTGTTAAATGTACGTAAAGTTCTAAATATATTTCCAGAGAACATCTATTTCGTTCAATCACCATCAGAAATCCGATGAAAATCCGCTTACGTAATTTTATGTGGTTGAAGTCTTCAAAAATTTATGGACACATTATAATAAACGTATAAATAATACGAGATTTCTGAAATTGATGATGTAAATAAATAGAAGTGTGTAGATATTGGTGGTCAAAAATATTACTCGGACGATAATGATTTGTATCCTTGACCGTCACCGCCCGCCTGCGTCATTCGGCTCTTTGGATGGTTGTAAATAAAATTGTATTTTTTTTGTCTCAATAAAAAGCTTTAAAAAAACATTGTAATATATTTTTTCAATTATTTTCGATTTTTGTAGATTTGGTTT
>DWPT01001042.1:0-20243 GCA_018251895.1 Agathymus mariae mariae
GTGCCTAATACTTTTGGCCAAGGCTGTATATTTAAAAAAACTATATTTAACATCAAGTTTTCTACAGGTTTAAAAAAATTAATTTGAACTTAAGTAGTTAAATAAAAAGTATTTTATTAACGACTGATACTTTAAACAACATAATTATATATATATATATTTTCGGTTAGAGTGTAACCCAATAGTAGGAATTTAAAAAAGCAATTCGAGTAATTTACAGTCTAGGGCATAGGATTCACTTAGGAGACCTTTTTAAAGGAATCAAATGTATTAACATCAAACAGCACCAGCAATAAAATATTTCTATGTTATAAAATAGTGATAATAGTGTGGCTCAATATACAGTAAGCATTCTCTGTAACTCTAAGTAGAAAATATTCTCGTTTGGACTAAGTTTTTGTAAAAACCTACTTCGAAAATATTTCCCGTGTGGTAAATATTAGCATTTGAAGGTAGTGTGTTCTATGATATGTATAGTTATATAATATACCTAATAAGGACCAACGCCCCAAACGATTTCTACAAGGTGTTTATAGTATGTATTTATCGTTTTTCTATAGATGGTGCAGCCACTGTGGTGGTTCGTGAGAGCAGCAGCAGCAGCAGCAGCAGCGGCGCGGGCTCCGGCCGAGTGTCCTCACCGCGACCCCCACCTCGCCCGCGTCGCGCTCGCCCCCCGCCGACAAACGACTCCTGCTCCTCCGACACCGACCGAGAGGACGGTACATCACTTGATTTTCTATACTTTTTTTGGGTTTCAATGGGCACAATTGGGGAAATCCTTTTGTCTTTGAAATCAGTTTTTCTAATTTTGTGATATACATGAATACAATTTTAGAATTCTTGAAACTATCATCATTTAACCACGAGATATACTTCGATTTGTAAATTTTGTGGATTCAGGTTGTTCAGGATCACCCAGGCTTCAAAGGCGTAGGCGAGCTCGGGAACGACGCAAAGTTAGAAATTCTAGTGAAAAAGATGATACCCCAGATGAATTGGCTTATATAGACTCTCTTCCCGAGGTAAATGACTAATATGTTACATAAATAGTCCGAAAATTATATTAACGCCACTATAATGCGCTTTTATTTTCAGGATGTCCGCTTAGTAGAAGTAACTTCAAACATTTGGGGGACTAAATTTAAAATGCACGGTTTAGCCAAAAACGTGCCCGCAAATTTGGGCCAAGTGACGTACAAGACATCGTTACTGCACCTTCAGCCGAGACAAATGACACTCATGATAACAGAGTTAAGAGACGACTATCCGATCGGTCCGGATCCTAACTTTAATCCAAACATATTTTCTGAAGACGAGGAGGATGTCTTCCAATCGAGTAACCCTTCTTCACCGTCACACACCAACAATAATATTCGAAAGAAGTTTAATCAAAATATATTGAGCGAGAGAATTGGCACCAGCAACATACACAGCCAGACCGATTACACCTCCATCAACAATAATTTCAATCCAACTCTAGCCCGAGCTGAATCATATGAGGAGTTTCCATTTATAGATACAAGTGATGCCTTAAATAATATTTCGGATAATATCTACAATTCCACTCCAGTGAGGCACACGCAACAGACTGAACGACGAGTGAATAATTCGAACAGCGTACCTAACCGCCACGCTATTTCGCCGTTAAGATGCGAAAGTTCGGTTCCTACTCTGCAATCGCCCAAAAACGCCGTGGCGCCTACCGATATTATATTCGAGAGACCATCGCCGCAAACGGTCACGTGTGGTGGACGGGGAGACTTTTGCGGTGGGCGAACGGATTATAGCGTTCGCGGTGATAATGTTTCCCTCAAAGGAAACTTGTCCAACGTAGAGCAGCAGACTTTCAATTTGAACCTCAGCTTAGAACCCAGCAGGCAAGTAACAATTAAGAAGTGCGACAACCACGTCACGGACAATTGTCTTTCTAAGCTGCGGAAAAATATTTGCAGCAGGGGCGAATCCGCATCTTATGAAATGAATACCAAAATATTGAAATCACTATGTAACAAAAATTACGAACACGAAGTCCATCCCGACGCGATGACCAAGCGAGCTGATACCTTGCGGAATGTACAGAAGAATGAGGACCTGAAATACATCGACGAAGAAACTCCTGTGGAGACGACGATAAACAACTTGACCGATCGCGGGAGGGAGGGGCGCGTGCAGCGGACTACCACCGTGGTGCCGATCAGTCCCGTGTGCGCCAACATCCCTATGTACGATACAATGACCCGTAGCTGCAGCGTCGGTTACCTCGATCTTGTGGATCCGCAGGTTTATATTGATATAATTACAACAAACCACTGGTAACCAAAATAGAATGGAACAATAGAACAAAAGTCCTATTCAAAGTTGATTACCATGGGTAATTTTTAAGTTGTTCTGTCAACCTGAATTAAGCCCCCAGTCCTATTGTTAGGTATCACAAACAGGGTTAGAATGCGTTGAGAATATTAATTAATTACAGTTGCCAGTGAAACCTTTATGACCGAAACGCAACTTCCATTTTGACTCATTTCAACTTACGACACCTGTTTTGCGACTAATTTAGCAAATAAATATATCACCTATGATTAAAGTCAAGTCATATAGGGGACTGAAAAAAAATTACTTAACCTAATAATAATTAGAAGTTAAACAAGGTTGAACCAAACGTTTGATCTATTCAATACTACAGTACATGATGCTCGTCCTGTCAAAACCAGGTGCTACACGCGCACGTGAGCCTCACCGCGCTGCGGGGCGAGCCGCCGCGGCGCCTCGTGCTCGTCAACAACAAGCGGCACCGCAGGCCGCGTCGCTGCTTCCGCACTTCCGATGTCAGGCATATCGAGCCCGTCAAGACACCCAGCCTTAACAAATGCGGGAAGTCGAAGAGCCTCGACTCGAGCGAGCTTGCGATGACCGCAGACAAGAGCCGCACGAGAACGAAGGCGCCCGCTAGAGATGAGACCGCCTCCGCCAACTCGAGCAGTCGCGAGGACAACGGAACCAGCGCGGACGAGTGCGGCGCGACCGTCAGACGCTCGAGGCGCGACCCCGCGGCGTGCGTTTGCGGTCCGTTTTCTCCCAACGTACCGCCCCCTGCTCCCGCGCCCGCCACCGACAGCGACTCCGACTACAGCAAGTATTATAGTTAGTAGTAGATGCTTTACCTCACCCGCGACCCCTTCTACTTCGAGGTGAGACTCGCGGGCATTGCTGCATGCGGCATAATTTATAGCATTGAGCACACCCTTGCACCGGCGCATGTGGCTTCCTGCAAGGCTCTATCGAACGTGACCCTTATATACTTGATACTTAAATGTCGATGGCTGACGAACGACGGATCGATGAGACATAAGATCGAAAAATTAGTGGAGCAAGCTTTTTAGATTCCCTGTCAAATTATGACAGTAAATACAGTACTAACGGGACAATTCTTTAGATTAGTGATAATTTCAGTTTTAGTAGCCTAGTTAAGATTAGTTTTAGAAAATTGAAGCCCGCACTTAAGCAACATCTGTACGAGTATAATGAGTACATTCGTATCACTCACCAACTTCTTACATTACATAGGTAGGTACCTACTTGATCAGTAATTATTGTAGATACCGTCTTTCTATTCGCTTTATACCTCAATGTGTGTGATGTGATGCATCGCAGGTTCGTTGGAGCAGCTAGCGCTACGGCTGTTGGCGTCGCGCTCGGCGCGGGGCGGCGGGGGTGCGGAGGGTGAGGCGGCGCGCGAGAGCAGCTCGGCCCCCGCCTCCCCGCGGCCCGCGCGCTCCCAGCCGGCGCCTGCCACGCGACGCCAAAGATATTCCTCAGCCTCGCCGATACGGTACGTTATACTTAACTAAGAAATTCACTTTTCTAAACATAGGAACGTCGACCTGAGTCTTTAGTTTTGGACAACCCATTAAACTGAAACAATTGAGACTAATAAAATCTGGTATTAGGAGTTCATTCTATATGTAAAAAAAGAGTTGAATGAATGTAGATGTTCATACATGTTCAATTGGAGGTGTTACTCAAAATACCTGTGAACATCAGAACTTTCTTCTCGTAGACAACTACTTAACTCGCCGCTATTGAACCGACGCCGCAACAAGAAGCCTTCGGAGAGCTCCGACGACGAGTACTCGAACGGCGGGTACAGCGAGGTCAACAGCAAGAACTACCGCGACCTCGAGAGCTTCCAGAAGGCGCAGCTTAGGAATAAGGTCGGTTCACGACACTTGGAAGACAGGCCACCTCACTGCTGTGTTTACCTGAGTTACTTAATACCTTATCAATAACAATATTATCGACCTTATCATTCTTTAATTTTTAAAAAGGCAATTTTAAGTTTTTTGATCTACTTGTATTTTTGTACAGATGAGTCTTTACATGCTATAAAAATGTGGTAATATTATTGATCCTTTGCGTTGAATTTCAATATAATCAAATCTGACAGTTGAAACGCGCCGGCGGCAACGTGCCTGCACCAGCTGCCAGCATGGGCGACCACCGCAGCTCGCGGCGGCAGCTGGTGATGCACAACAAGGCGCCCATGTGGAATGAGAACAGTCAGGTCTACCAGCTAGACTTCGGAGGCCGTGTCACCCAGGAGTCTGCCAAGAACTTCCAAATTGAATACCACGGGAAACAGGTCACGTATTCAAATGACTAGCTTTTTATGTCGATAGCTGATAAACGAGCGTATGGGCTGACGATGGTGGATTGCTGGTGAGTGGGCACCGCCGCCCAAGGGCATTCGTAACACCGAAGGCATATCGACGAGTTAACTAAAGTTGGGAACTTTATAATCGATATTAAAAGGAAGGTAGACTACCAAAACGCGTGGCTACCGTCTAGATTAAACACAGGGTGCACGAGTGAAGGTCGAATTGGACCCTGTAATGGATGATGCTCCTCGCACACCAAAATGTTAACTAAATGGTAAGCAATAATACTCACCCCTCTCTCCCTCAAAAGAGGGACATTTTATATTATTATTATCTATTCTCTAACAGTATCACTGAGTTGTGAGTGTATTTCTAAACCAGTTCCATGTAAATATAAAAAGGTTTTCTTAAACTAACAGGTGATGCAATTCGGGCGCATCGACGGCAACGCATACACCCTGGACTTCCAGTATCCGTTCTCCGCCCTTCAAGCTTTCGCGGTTGCCTTAGCCAACGTGACGCAAAGACTTAAATGAGCAATGCCCATTGCTAACAGCAGAAAGTTACGCTCCTACGGCTTCTACAACCGTAGCGGGCTGTAATATTTCTGTACAACGCGACGTGACTTCATAGGACGCTATTGCTGTATCAGTGTTATTTTTTGGTGTCCACGAGCAAACGATCGATTTGCTCCATCAGCGCTTAAAGTGCAGTTCGGTGCTTGCAGAACCCACACGCACCTGAATTACTCCCGCTTATACATACCTGCACGGTGAAAGGTCGTATCGCAGAATTGATAGGGCAGGTCGTTTATCTACCTATCGCGTCGCACGGTACTCGGCCGTTATAGTTCACTTAACATTAAATACATAGCTGAAGATACGCCCTACCTAAGTTGTCCTGGATTACGTGAAATGCAACCACACTGGTCTCCAAGTGTTACGTACGCGTGCTTAGATAGGTAGCGTTGTAAAATATAATAAATTGTCAGGTCCCAACGCCGGTCGGACGAACGTACCGATGGCAACGGCACCACCGGCAAGAGTGGATCCATGTAATATAATCAGTTCTATAACGTACTATAATATAGGTAAGTACAAATGTCGAAAATCTACAATAACTGTGGGCACTTAATTTAACATTTTGTCGTTATTGTATTGGCTCTTTATATAACTTGAATGTTACTTATTCTTTATCCTACATCAGTCACTGAGCCTCTTTTTTCGTACGTACGTATTTGAAACGTGGCCGTCACTCGAAGGCACGTGATTCGATTTTCATCTCATAAGGTCGAAAGGGTCTCTTTATTGATTGAAACCAGTGAGGAGAATCGCTTACGTTATATTTTCTGTAGTGTGGGCAGGAGTTGTACGTCACAGGAACTCAGGAAATTTGTTTCTTTCGAATCCCTTACTTTGCTCAAGGTCCTAAAAACTCACTACACCAGTGGCTCAATCGATTCCTGCGCTTGTTCGGGATTCATACTCGACAATCGCACCAAAGGCGACATTTACTCCATTGCTGGATAAATAATTATTTTTATTACGCGATTGGTTATCCACGATCCGGCAGTTGTCATCCAGCGAGTTTAACGTTACAAATGCGTCGCGTTCCTTTAATACTTTTGATTGATTTACAAATTGTTGCTATATGTATTTACTTATATTTACGGTTATTGTTTTCTCTGTCATTAACGAACCGTTTGAAGCTGTTCGCTGTTCGTTCGACGGCTTGTTTTGTTTTCTTATATTGTAAGCCTAGCGGACAGCCACGTCGGCTGGCGTTACCTGATATATTTATAATTCGCTGTTTCCGTTTCAAAAGTTAATAGATTAAATGTTAGAATGTGTGTACATTATCGTCCTTATTAACGTTTCGTCTCGGCGCACGTTAGCCGCGACGATTGGATTTGTTGAATGTTAAAGTTTCAACGAGCACATTTTAAATGATTCCTTGATGTTGTTGTACTGTGTGTTTATATTTATAATGGTATTGTTACTGTAAAATGTAATTATTTAATATTCTTTCAAATACGTTATTAACATATAATAACTTCTCAACTATGATTCTTCACCGAATTCGGATTTTGGATGCCATAGGTAGACTGTGGTCCGGCAACCTTTAAACCAGAGACCGACGGGGGCTACCTATTCAACGGGTTAATTCGGTATTTTATTCGGATTACCTTAACAATTACTTTGCGGGTAGTCAGCCCTATTAACTACGTCATGCACGGACCAGTTTTATAATAAAAATTCCGTTACAAGGATATATGACAGAGCGTGCTTCGTTTATTTATTTTATCCGGGTTAACCTTTATTCATTCGTATGAAAAATATATTTTAAGAGTTTACCCATTTGGTAACAATAATAAGGGTTACCCCCCCCCCCCCAAAACCTATCGTTACTTAACCGAATGGATGATTAAAAATCCGGTTAACCTTTTAACCTGGTTATTCGGTCTCTGCTTTAAACCCTTAAAATATTTCATATAGCAGATTATATCACAACACTAAAATGTAATATCTTTCCAATAAGCGAATTTTATTTTTAATGTTTTAGATTCATAACAAGATAAATATTTTATAATGAAGCGGCGTGTAGATTCCCTTTTAGTAACGTACATATCTGTGGTTAATTAAATAATTAATTATCGTTAATGTTTTAGAGAACAAGATTTTATACACCTTGATTTGTCACTCATTCTTTTAAGACTGCACTTTGTAACATATTTTTATATAGTAATTTCTACGAATTACATTATTTATTTGAGTAAATTGATGTTGTGTAAATCAATTGCGTTGAGTTCCTTCGTGATATGTTGCGCTTCTACATCAATGTTAAAACGTCTCGTACGTACACCGAAATGCTTTTTGTGTAAAATGTCTGTTTTGTCGGTTGTAAATACCTGTTATAGTCGCAAAGTGTAAATAAAACTATTCTCCAAACAATAAACAGTTATTATTCAATCAATATAAAAAACATTATGATCGCTAACAAGCGTTCATGAGACCCGGTACCTACCTCAAGTTGACCTCTGGCTGGACAGCATTCAGCCACACATTATATTGTTGTTTTTATAAGTTCTCCTTCTATCCACATATTCCAATTGCAGTTAACATTCAGAAAGTGATTCTTGATTTTCAGATTTTTATTAAACAAATGTGTCAAATAAATAATTAAATATTTGGAGCAGCTTAGGTAAGACAATTTCATATCATGGACGTCCAACCTAAACCCCATCTGGGGCGCGAACGACCACGGACCTGTTTAGACAGACCTGCAGCATTTGAGGTACAACACTACAACGACATCAAAAATGGATCCAAAATGATTTTGTTTCGGATCGCGGTACACTAAAACACACACTGGATAGGATATAATAATTGCATTTTAATTTGTAGACAATTCTGAATAATTTTGCAACCCTTGTGCGCGGCGCATGGTGGTGCTGCAGTACCTGACACAGTCCAGTGTAATAATATACCAATGTCCGTATCTATTTAATATCTATGTGCCGTAGAGTCTTACGCTTTCCTAATTGCTCAAACTGATCATTTTATATAAATAAATAGATCAATGTCATGCTCATAAATTATACTTAAAAAATAATATAAAATTAATACAACACTATATTATATCGTATGTATGTACCTATTGACTGAAATGTATAAATTGAAGGTTCCCTGGTGGAGGTCGCTGCTAACGTGGTAAGGCAGTCTGTTTGTGTGTATTTGGTTCTTCTTGTATTTGATGTGTACAATAAATTATATAATAGTAATAATAATATTGTCTTATACATTTAGGTGTAATATACTTAGAAACGCGCGTATATCTTCTCTACGACTAGAAGTCCAGAGAAATGCGTGTCAAATGAGTACTTACGCGTTTTATTTTCGGTGTAGGTCTTTTACATGTCATACCTCAGTTGAACTAAGACATCTCAATTGAAATGGGATCCATAACGATCTACCAGTACTTACAACACATACGAGTATTTATTTATACAGTTTTCGTATTGAAAAATATTATATCACCTATATGAACTGTTACAGATCTTTGTTTACAATGTAAACGTTTCCATAGAATATCTGTCCATATGTATGTAGGTATACCACCTTCTTTCATTTTCGTTATTATATCTACATCACATAATAAAACGAAGTACGTTAAAATCGAAATCCTACGTCGATGTATGTACAATAACAACGATTTTAGAGCTCTTTTGTTAGGACACTATCGGTAATTAGATATGCTTCATAATACTACAGATTAATAAGGCGTGGAAATTTATTGCATCCCATGTACAACTAACGGGTATACATTGTTTAATAAATCTTGTAAAATTATTTAATGTTTCTCCATCTTCAACAAAACTCGCTCAACATCATAAACATTTGTGAACACAGCCTAATATTTCGCAATTACTTTTATGAAGAGGTAATTTTGTTACGCCATGTTGCTTTTATATTATAATATTTTCAGTCTAAAAAGCATGGATAACGTCATCGCATCCTCGATAGGGATTGGTTCCATCCGCCCCGGTGACGTTCTGAGGAAATTATATTTATAATCCACGTGAACCTCGATATTGACTTTAAACATAGCCAATAACAAATATCTTATTAACTCCGTAAAGTTTAATTTTATTTTTAAGTTTAATTTTTCCGTTAGTTTGATGGGATAGATCATGTATTATATATTTACTATGTGGTTAAGATTGGGCACTGTGTTTTTATTGGGAAATTGAGACTGAATACCATCTGAATCGTACATACTATTTAATAGACAGCAATTTATTTGATATTTCCAAATGAAATATTCTTACAGAAGAGCCCATTTCTAAACACAACCTAAATCAACTGAAACTTTATTAATTTACGTAATATTCATTACGATGAACAAACATTACTGACACAGTTGGCCGTATATTATTCATGACTATAAAACAATAAACATAGAAGGAATATTGTATTATATCTATTTATCCTATTATCATAGGAAAATATTGACTGTTAACTCGATTTTATCAAAACATGACACTTGTGGTTTGGAACATTTTTCATAAAATTATGACCAATTAACAAAAATTTGATAAAATCTACTTTTACAATATTCAATATCATGTATATTATGTAGAAAAAAATGTAATGACAAACAAGCCTAGACTTGACAAATAAAATCACTATGCGAAGCTTCGTCATTTTATAGGTATATGAACTAAAAATAACTAGCCCATTGAAACCAAACATATTTAACTAGCGAGATTACCTCTAAGTCTGGGGCTAATTAAACTTAATTTGTGTAATTTATCCTCGTTATATGCCGACGCCGAATTAATCGGAGCCAACAGAATTATTTTCCTCTCTGCCCCTTTAATGAGGCAATATCACCGGGATGGGTGAGAACAAACCCTTCTTAGAGCGCATCTACGACTGCTAATCACTGTCGCTTCCAATCTGGCCTGGCACATAATCTTCATCATCCTCGTCTGATATATCAAGGTCGTCCAAATCTTGAAAGAGGGACTCATCAACTTTAACAGCATCACCTGAAATTAAAAAGAATATAATTAATATTAATACTCAATACTTGTAAATCATCCTATTCTTTATAAAACTTGAGAAAGTATTTTACATTTTCATAGATAAAACAAATACTGAAGATAAAATTGCCAAATTGCCTAATAAATACTCTTTATTCAAGTTCATAAAAATCAATTGTTAGGCCAGGTGGCAGCCGAGTCAGTATTTTATACTCTAACTTCATGACAGTTTGATCATGACACATTTGATCTGTAGCTACTACACATCTTTATTAGTGTTGTTTATTATTATTAATTGAAAGGGTGAGGGTTAACTTCCTAACAACTAATGCAACCAGTTTACAATGTATTAGCCAGATCCCACTTATTCAAATCTGGTTTACAAAACCTACAGTAACAACTAATTGCAGGGCATTCTTGGTTCTATATAACCTTGTAAAAGTCTACACTTTTACAGTAAATAATTGTGGATTAGTATTTACTCCACCTCTTGAAAGAATCTTTACTGTGTTACAAAGTTACTTGAGCTTATTGTATGTAAGAATTAATTTCAACTCAAGTTGAATACTTTGAACATTTCTTCAAGTATCCAGTTATATGGTATTAGCTTGGTTGAACATGGGCATGTTACCCTACAGCCTCATATTCTGTCAAATCCCAGAGTGTATTACTCTTGAGTCCCCCCCCCCTAAGTTCAGATTCCAAGATTAAAAAAATAGTATAGATGTACTGAAAAGCCAACTGGGACTCAATAATAAACATTAAATAATAATGTACAACTTACCATCCTCCAAGAATTTTAAGTCAGACTCGTTAAGTGTGGTGTCTCTGAGGAACAGCTCCTTGCCAGTTAATTTGTTTTTATCCTTAGCTTCTTTTTCTCGCTTGGCAGGGATCCCCATATCAATTTCAAATTGCTTCCTCCATGCCAGGAATGACTCGACAGTCACTCTAGTGCCTTCAAATCTTTTCTATAACAATATTTTGTTTGAGTAATAATTTAGATGAGTCTTAAAGAATCAACTGTGACCCAAGCAAGGCCTTGCATGGTTCAAGTTTTGCATATATTAAGTTACTCCACAACAACATTTGTAAGTAATTTCTGGGAGTTCAACATCAAACCATTCTTAGAATCCTACAATAATCTAAATTTAGTTCAAAATAATATGATAAGAGGTTGAAAATTAAATGAACAAACCAGTTCTGCTTCTTCTTCTGCCTTCTTCTTGGCTAGTAGCTGTTCTTCTCTCTCTTTCTTAATAGCATCCCACTTCTCATTAAGCCACTCTTGTCCTGAGGATACCAGGGTAAATATCATTACCATGCCAAGATTTTCTTCACCCTGGAAATTAATTATTTAAAATCTGATGTGTAAATAAATTAAGGTACTTTAAGTGTATAATTAAAGAATAATAATTATATAATAGCTTTAAAACAAATTTACTAACGAACAAATTCAGTAATGAAATTTTAAGGGTATAATTTTTATATTGTAACAATATCGTATATACGTAAAATGAAACTACCTGTGCCGTCAAGTAGGCGAGGAGTTCCTTTTTATCAACCACATCATCGAAGTTTTCTTCGTTATCAATTTCAACGAGCGGTAACTCATCCGGATATTTGGGGGTGTACGTGAACACCAGTCGACACGCCAAGCCGTCCCCATCATCGAAGCCTTCTGACTTAATCGGAATTGAAAATTTAAAAATGGGCTTCCTTTCCAGAACTAAAAAATATACCAGAAGTAAAAGACTTAAAAGTTGTATTTTTATTAGTATTACGTACGTTTACAATTCACCTACTTTGCATATCACCATAGTAAATAGATTCAAGCGCTTCAATCTCGCTCGATTGTTCATATTCGTAATCCATGTTGTAATTATTTTTATAACGTAGTTTACCGTAAAATATGTTATGGTCACAACATGTGTATAATTCGTAAGTTTCCCTTCAATTTCATTATCTAAACGCTACAGCAGAAGCACATTCCTAATATAGGTTACGTTAGCAAATGACATACATACAACATGACATCTGTATTCTTTCTAAAGTAGGCTTTAATCTTTGACATTGTCAAATATCTAATTTTGTTACAAGTCACTAATAACAAAGTTAATGCGACAATTAAAAAAGGATCATTTATTAAGAAATGTCACTTGATAGGATTTTTTTCTAATATTATAATAGTAATTTTATAATATAATAGAGATAAATACTATGTGTTTTACTTTATTATTTATGAAATATAAATTATCTCAATACAAACGTATTATAAAAATTTGAGAAAAAAAAAACAAAATAAGATCTTTGTAACAGTTTAGGCAGTCTGTTAGGTTAAATAAAAAATAAATTTATTTTGAATCTTCAGTGAACCTTCTGCTTTAAAATGTAAGTAATATTAATAGCAAAAATTACATTTTGAAATGTAGGATTTTGATACTTTATCTACCGATTTTAAAATGGTAACACTTACGCGCGTGCCGTCAAGACAAACACTCGTCAGAGCACTGGCTCTTACAGACCAACGTTCCGTTATGCATATGTATTTCTAACCTTTTACTTCTACGTAGTTCTATTTATTCTGTTTTCGTTAGGTATCTATTGCCTTTTGTATGCAATTGGAACTGTCTTGTTATTTTTAAAATAAATATTTTTTTTTCACTTACATTTTTCGGATCACATTATACAGCTACCTACTTCCTTTTGGTTTTAAAACTTAAAAAACAAACTTTAGACTTTTGTAGTTATTCCCGCTTTATTTTACGTAAGAATGTCATTTATGGTCACGTGACTGACATTGAAGTGATCGAACTGACCAACCAGCAGCCAACAACAGCCAGCCAGCGCCATCGTAATTCTTAACCGAATCAAAACCATAGTTTGAGAAATGGCCGACGATAAAGAACTGGAAAAAACGATAGCAGAGGACTTGGTTGTAACCAAGTATAAATTAGCGGGACAAATTGTGAATCGTAAGTTTCATCACTTATTGTTTATGTTAAAATTTTAAAGTATCTTACATGTTTCAACGAATGTGAGAACGTTGGCTGGACGCGTGTCATCACCACGCGGACAATGTGGTGTCGCTACCGAAGCCAAATTATTTCTGTATCCTGATTTATTTATAACTACACACTAATAATCAATTTCCTCATTACAGGTGTTCTAGAGCAAGTGATTGCAAAATGCGTGCCTGACGCGTCTGCGCGCGAGATATGTGAGTTTGGTGATAAATTGATTCTGGAGGAAACTTCCAAGGTTTTCAAAAAAGAGAAAGATTCCAAAAAAGGCATTGCATTCTCAACATGTGTTTCTGTGAACAACTGTATATGTCACTTCTCTCCAATACCTAGTGAGCCGGATTACATACTGAAACAAGGAGATCTTGCTAAGATGTAAGCAAAAATTAAATCAAGGTTATAAAAACTGAGCTTTATATCATGTGGCTAGTAAGCCACTAACATAAAACAAGCTTATGGCTTAAGTGTAGAGGTCTCTGTTTTGTTAATTCATATTAAACATATGCCAGCTATACTATTGTATACTTATAGCTCATGCTAATTTAGTCATTTTTTATTATAAACCTGGCAGTATTCAGGGTATATATATGCGCCTTTCTTAAGACAAAGTATAGTTTCTGCTACTTAGCTGTATTTTTTTTTTTCTTATTATCAAAATGCTGTATTAGTATTTTGTTGTAGTGACTTGGGTGCACATATCGATGGTTTCATAGCAGTGGTAGCACACACAGTTGCAGTCGGTGGTGGTGAGGTCACTGGAAGGGCAGCTGATGTACTCCTTGCAGCCCACTTGGCCAGTGAAGCCGCCTTGAGACTTCTGCGGCCAGGAAATGAGGTAATCAATACAATATGGACTGTTAATAGTATTCGTAGAAATTAAAATTGTCATGTGATGTGTCTTGAAACTCATACACTGTAATGGACTGTTCTTTATCTGTTATCCCTGTGAAATATTTTAACATAATATCTTGATTGGAGAGGATGTTAACTTATTGAGTTTATTTCTTTCTTGGCCTACATGACTTCGGTGATACCTTTGGTATTGTGTATGTGTATCAGCAGCAGTGGTCACTTATTGTTATGTGAACAGTTTTATTTCTTGCAACATATCTGAATGAAAATTTTATCATGATAGTGAGATCATATTTTCTTGTTATCAACATTTATTTTATTTACACTTCTGTATTTTTAGAACTATGCAATAACAGATGTAGTCCAGAAGATAAGTGCAGACTATGGCTGCAAGCCTATTGAAGGCCTGCTTTCCCACCAACTTAAGCAGTTTCGCATTGATGGAGAGAAGAGTGTAATTCAAAATCCTTCAGAGCTTCAGAGAAAGGAACATGAAAAGGCGACGTTTGAAACTTATGAAGTGTATGCAATGGATGTACTCATTAGTACTGGGGAAGGAGTGGTAAGTAAATTCATAGACAGGAATGTATTGTATAGTTATAAAAATAACTGCAATTACTTTAGTCCCTTATCAATCCAACCTTTTAAAATGATAGTAGAAGCATAAAATTGCATACAGATGTGTGTAATGGTTTGTTATTTATAAATTGGGGTAAAACCCACTTATAGAATAAACATTTATCAACACAATTTTCATTTTTTATTATAAACATAGCTTTAATTATATTTGTTATTCATTATAATAATCTTATCAGTTTTACACTGTTGATTTGATAATGTGTATTAGATCTTTAAGAAAGAAAATATAATGTTATTATTTCAACTCAAATGTTTCTTTAAATAGTAGGTAACATTTATAATTAGACAAATTAAGAATATTGTATGATTGAAACCCCCTGATTTCTTTCCAGGTTAGATTTTTTATTATCAACCTGGCAGTATTCAGGGTATATAAAACTGGTAAATTTTCTATCTGAAATGATGAGTTATTTCAGAGGAAATGTTACTGATACTATTAATACTTATTCTATATTTGGCAAAACTGATGACTTCTTATATTAAGCAAGTATTAAATCATTACAGGGTCGTGAAATGGATACTCGGTGTACAATTTACAAGAAAACTGATGAAGTGTATCAGCTTAAGTTGAAGGCATCTAGAATGTTCTACAGTGAGGTATGTCCTCATACTACATATATGTAGTTACTTCTTGTCCCTTGAAAAATATAATTGCAATATTATTGTAATAATATTGCCAAATTGCTTAAGGGTATACAAATGAAATGAGTTTGAGCTAATGTTTCTACCTTAGATACATTGGTATAGATCATTACAACAAAAATACCATTAAATATAACATACAGCAGTATATGATGCAGTATGAGTATTATGTATACAGTCTGTACAGAAATGCTCATAAAGTGATTTTTACAGGTCCGCAACAAACATGGCTCCATGCCTTTCAATTTGCGCAGCTTTGACAAGGAAACTAGTGCACGGCTAGGCATTGTTGAGTGTGTCAATCACAAACTTATTGAACCATTTACGGTAAGCCTTTCTTTTAAACATAAGAAATTCATACATTTCTTCTCAATATTTTGTTATATAATATGTAATGATAGTGTTCCATTTTTTATACTTAAAGCTGTATGGACTAAAAATAATCTTTCCATTTTTTTTTGGTTTATTTTAAAATGCAAGTATTATTATTTTCTCATTATTTAAGCCTTATTTCACATCTATGAAAACATAAAATAATGTTTTTTTTTTTAAATTGTGTTGCAGGTGTTGTATGAACGACCTGGTGAATTAGTGGCGCAATTCAAGTTCACAGTCTTGTTGCTTCCCAGCGGCACTCACCGTATCACAGGTCTGCCATTTGATAAAAGTCAGTGCAAAAGTGACCGCACAATCAAGGATCCAGAAGTTAATGTAAGTTAATTGATTTTTGTTCGATTTCGTTTGTATGGGAAGTTCTAGTCGGAATATATAAATGTGTTATTTAAACCATTATATTTTTATTGCTATGAGCAATTAAAATATCGTATTGAAATTTACAATTTCATAAATAATACACCCTGTTATCTTTCAAAACATTCTACTCAATATAATGTTTTGAACAAGCACAGGGTATATTATAGTAATATTTTTGAGCTGAATGTACTGTTATAGCATTTCAGTTTGAACTATTACAACAGTTACACATTAAATTTTCTTTAAATTTGTAATGGAACTAGTCTAAAAATAATCTAATACATGTTCATTTATGTGAAATCAGGCCCTCCTGAACTCATCTGCAAAGTCTAATAAAAAGAAGAAAAAGAAAGTTGGTGCTGAAGAACCCATGGAAGTGGAAACTGCTGCATAGTTCATGCATTTTTTATGCTAAAAGGGACTATAAAATTGAAATATGCAACTTTCCACTAATTCACCGTATACACAGATATTTTATTCACCTTTTTATGGCAGACATACAAAAAATGTAAAATAAAAAAAAATTTGGGACTACATTCACTGACAAGCATTCTAATGCAAATGAACTTTGTATTCTTTTTTTATAATTCACCATAAGATTGGCAGTCTTTTATTTTTTATTGTTAATGTTATATGTTTATTTACAAAGTAATTGCCTTCTTGTGTTAAGTGGATTATTGTAAATAACATTCAATTGTCTACTGTTTTGCTAGTTAATAACTTAAAAAAGTTACACTATGATTTAAAAAAAGATGATAATTATATTTGTACATAAGCAACAACCATTGTCTGTTCACCTCTGCTCAAAGAGAATAAACATGCGTAAATAATAGTTTATATTGCAATAAACTAAAAAAACTGACTACATAATATAAGAGCATTCCTCTAAATCGTAATTCAACCTTGTGATGTGCACAAAATTTCATGTCACTTAATAAGAAATCAAAAATGTACAATTTGAAGTTACATAATTTAGAACTTTGTGGTTCGAAATTACAAGTGAATTTTATGCTGAATATTCCTAATTTCTATTGCTTTTTAACTCAAAATGGATACTTTGGTTTTAAGTAAACTTTCTTAAATGATATGATAAAGCAATGATTTCAAGAACTCAAGCTCCATAAATAAAAGTGTGTACTATCTGGCATCATGGATTTACAAATAATTTATGTGAATTTACAATAATGCAATATTACTAAGGTAATCTACAGAACGAGAAATTTTGACAATTGGTATACCAGTAAGAACGATTTATGAAACAAACTCTTAAACATAAAAGAGTTGCATAATGTGTGACCTTGTGAGAGGAATAAATCAAATTTTGCCTCAGTTGTAGGCTGTTTTGTACTTTGTCGTTTTTGTTTCCCTAAAACCTGGACTGTGTTGAATTGTTATAGTATGGTAAGAGTCACATTGAATAAATATTTGTATTGCAGAAAAGAGCATTTAGTGATATGTATAGATAACATTCCCCTGGATAAATTTAACAAAATAGATATAGTTAACATACCCACAATTCATTTATATTAAATAATAGGAAAACATTTGAGACAAGATAGCATAGTTTTTATGATGAAATTCCATAGTTGATAAACAATTTAGCTACCTTCAAAGCAATGTGTTAAAACAACTTTTACATTAAGGTTACTTGGTATAGTTGTATATATAAAGGACAAGTGCGCCTGGAATTAACAGTGCTGTACTTGCTTATGCGCTGTAGTCCAACTTTGTAATTGCCATAACAACTGCTCATAAAAGATGCGCTGAAGAGTTTCCTACCTCATTTCTTCTCAATGTTAAAAGCTCCTTTTCCAAACTGTAGTTGAAGCACATAATAAAGTACATAACTGTATTCATGAAATCCTTAAATTATTTTGCTAAATTAAGAGCTGAGTTCAAAATCATAAATCAGTAAAACTAATAACTTTATTGCGTGTTATTTATGGAACAAGACATTTTCATTATTCATTTAGCAACACCCTGTCCAGGGCTTGGATTTGGTTCAACTGGTTCAATAGCAGTAGATATAAATTCGTACGCCTTGGTTGCTGCATTGCTAGTATGTGTAGGAAAGTTAACTAAAAACTTAAATGTTGATTTAACTCCACAGTTCCAATAGTATTTAAATAGATATGTCAATCGATCGCTCGATGGTAAGGGAGGGAGCTGAAACATACATCATATTATTACATGTTTAATAAATATTCTTATCATTGTCCCTCAATGTACAATCTCCACTTCATCCTTCATCCATTTCAGTGAAACCAACAATTTTTTTTAGATAAAAATATTAATGTGTGATATAACCACTTGTTAATATTTAAATAAAATTACACCCTATCCTTTAGTAATTATTTAAAAATAAAGTTGATCTAATTTTCCCTAAAATTACACAGAGGATAAAGTAAACATAACACAGTCTATGGGTTAGCTGGTTCATTGTGTTGAGGTACAAACCTCATACGGTATTTGTTTCTTGAAATCCCCAACGTATGGAGATATTCCATTTTCTAGTTCTTCATATAGTGCACTCGTTGTAGCGCTGTCTTTCCAAACACCTTTATCAACTGTATAATAAACTGCACTACCAAGTATAGCTGATTTTATTCCGAATCTGAAAATCGAATACGTCAACAATACACAAATCTTATATTAATCATTCATTAATTTGGAACATAATAAGTTCACGAACTTGAGCATCTTCGGGTCAATCTATTAAAAATAAATGATATTTAAAACGCAAAATTATGTAATTTTAGTCAATAAATTTTAATAATAACTTCGATTCGAAGGTGGACGTCACAATTGTCAAATTAGAAGTATCCAAACCAAACTGTCTTTAATGGCATACGACCAGGGATGTGAGCTCCGTAAATTATCGGATATCCGAAATAAAAATATAACCAAAACTGTATGCGAATCCGATAAAAAGTTTCGGATAGAGGCAGTTATTATTTTATTTGTTTTTCTGTGTTTCTATTATCACATAAAACCTAGAGATAATGTCAAACTTTGTGAATACATTACATATTTTTTCCAAGTTGTAAATCATCTAATATCCGTAACTGAAATTATCCGAAACAATTGTATATGAGTTTTATACCTCCGTCCCTTTCTGGATAATCCGAAATAATTTTATACCCATTATCGTCACCGAAACCGGTAAAATATTATTTATATATCCGGATCCAAAATATCATGTCTATCAATCCCTATATACGACTGAGATAAATCATGTCAAGTGTCATTGTTACTCAAAAACTTATGTAATTAGACATCGCGTTACAGTTTAACTCCGTTTGGTAGGAATTGACAGTTCAAAGCGTCAGAACAACTATGAAGTTACAGGTAGAGTCTTTACCTATAATTTCATGAGAACGACGCACTCATAGATAACAGTATACTAACATGACGCACTTGAGACAAAGATAAATTACAATCTGCTTCTGCTAAACTAAACTGATAGTAGTAAGGGGTATCGAAGGAAATAAATTATCTACATTATTAGATGTCCACCTTCAAGGTGGATACGTCTTTTTTATATTATGTCTGTATTATAATATTGTTTATTTAATTAAAAAATATTTTTTTTTATACATAATTTTGAATACTGTAAGATGGAGGAACTTTGCCATTGTTTTAAAATGTTTTGGATGTATTTCTGATTCTATTTACTAATGTGTTTATTTGACAACTTTTGAAAAACTTTTTGAAGTTATACTTCTTTAGGCGCGTTATGAAAAATGAGGAGAGTGAAATTTTAAGATGCGCTCGCAACACCGTAACGTAAAAGTTACAGGTTGAAGTTGTCCGCTAAATTATAATCTACCAACAAAATAGAAAAAGAACCTCAGTTAGTCGCTGAGGTCGTTGAGGTCAATGAGTCGCTCATGTTGGCACGCTCGTCGCCTCTGATCACTGTTTTCATATTTATAATAATTATCCACATGTTTCTAGTTTCTATATTTACAACACGTGTTTTAATTTCACACATGTGCGAATTATATATGTGTTAATAAATTATATTCAGTATTTACTATTCGTAAATAAATATTAGTGAAAAAAATTGTGCTTATATACTTTTTCACGTGTTCCAATTTAATTAAGGTTAACTGCGCATGTATTATTTAT
>DWPT01001043.1:0-20237 GCA_018251895.1 Agathymus mariae mariae
GGAAAACATGCAGTTATGATAAATAAAAGTATATACCAACAAACATACCGTCACCAACACGTGTTTCGCTCCGGAACAGAGCATCATCAGGATGAGTAGACTCTACGAGTGTTAACCGGAAAGTGATAAGAATTTCTCAAAAGATAAGATAATGAATTTCTAAAAAGTAAAAACTTTTACGTATTTGCATATATTTTAGTATTAAATCAATTATTTTTTAGCTTCTCATGCTCACAAATCCAGAGAATTCATTTATTGGATGGATATATGATATTTATCGGATTTTGGAAAAATATTATGCTTTCAATGATAAGTATTGTTCAAAGCGCACTACACAGAGAACTATGTTTAAGAATTGTACTCATAAGTTTGTATACATTTTGTTCCTTTTTTTTGTTTGTAAGGAAATCACGTCCCCTGGAAAAGAGCTTCCTTATATTTCCATATTTGTAGCAAAGTAAACGATGTACCCGTATTAATTCAAATCAAGTCGAAGCCGATGACGAATGACCCCGGTCTCAGACGCCATCATTGCAATTAGTGGCCCTGATACTCATTATGACAGCCCTTTACTCAGGCCGTGTTCATATTACGATACTTTGTAAATTTTGTTAACGATGTAACATACACACTTGAAATTAACTCTGAAACTGATAGACCATTACAAGATTTTCACTATTCACCGAGGGCCGATTATGCCGTGAAACAAGTTGCTCCAAGCGACTCTTCCACCGCCTAATAGTAGGAACAATAGTTTAAATGTATCCGTATGTATAATGTATCGTTAAATCGTATATCGTTACATCAAATTAATCGTGTCCGTAATAAAATACTGCATTAAGACAAAAACATGCCCAAATTTAAATATATTGCAGTGTCCTAAAAATACTGAACATTTCTGACATCTATTTTTGTATCTGTTATATTAATCAAAAAATATTAAAACACTAGGTAGTGCCCGATGCTCCGGTTCATTTAAAACATCTACCATTTTTAATACGTAAGTAGAAAATATTTTTTATTGTTTATGATTTTTTTCATTCTATTGCACTTGGGTATTAGTGTTTTAGTGGTTTTGTTTCTGTGTTCCAATGCTGCCAAATGCATATATATATATATATGTATACACAGAATTTCATATCAATTCGACCTATGGTTCAAAATTTAAAACTCCCAGTCACCAGCGCCATCTATCCGGCACTAACTAGCCCTTTATATGTATGCAAAGTTTCATATCAATTGGGCTAACGGTTCTCGAGTTTTAGGTGAACATACGCTGCCTTTTACATATATAGATATAAACGTGTTATTATTTTCTTACGTTAGATGGCGTTACTGCCGAGTTAACGGACCTATTTTGAATCATTGCCCTCTGTACAATCTCACATACTTCATGAGCAGCGTGGTAACGGAATGTGAACGGCTAATTGAAGCAGTTCGTTAATTACTGCGTGGCTGATGAGTAACGGCGGCGGAGTCAGGTATTACTGCGACGGCTTGTAGAATCTGCTTCGATTGTAATTGACTTGTTTGTCATTGTTAGACACCAAATTCACTTTTAATACCAATCAGTTTCATTATGTTCCCATGGCCCAGTTGTTAGTGAGCCCCGATGAGCAAAGAGTCCCTCTATGACAGATATTTCATTATATTTGGGTCAAGGTTGTTTTGTATGCCTAATAGTATATCTCCATATCAATGTTATGTTTATCATTCCACGTATACATGATTTAATAAAAAACAAAGAACCGCGCTAATGGTCGCTTATTACATTTTTAGGTTTCGTCATTATATTATTATAATAATACTTTCCTTGTTAATTTGCTTACAAGTCGCATCTTGCATTAGCGTTTTGAACATTAATATCTCTTAATTCTCGTAATGAGGAGACAATTTGTATTTTCTTGTTATAAATATTTATATGCGGGTAGCAAGTCGAATACTGTCGAATATTGCACGTATTACTTTAAAACATGTTATTGTAGTATATTCAAATAGCCATTAATTTACAAATCAACTAATTCAATTAGCGCTGTATCAATTGGTTATTTATTTATTTTAATATATTTTTTATGGTAATAGCCGACATACAAGCAGACGAACCACCTGCTGGTAAGTGGTCATCGTCGCCCATGGACATCAGCAAGATCTAAGTTGTCACTGATGCGTTGTTGGCCAGGAAATGAGAAGGAGGTAAGAAAGAATTGTATTAATTTCATTCCGGTACTTTCGGCTCGTTGGCTATAATAATAATATGTTACACTGAAAAGACATTTTTAAATTTTAAATTACACACAGATAAAAACAAGTGTTTTAATGATGATCTAGTAGTAATGTGCATAAAAATAAATATGGTTTTGTTAGTGGATTATCAAATGAAACAGTAGTTTTTAGATAATTGGCACTTCTAATTTCAAGGTTGATGGTTGACTAAATGTCGCGCCACTGTAAAGCATCACCATAGACTAATCCGAAATAATAAACCAGCACGACACCGCGGTGATTTATAATGTGCCTACACGGGACGAAACTATTCTGAGTATTAACTTTTAGTCTCACGTCCAAAATAGTATTTATTTATTCAACATCGTAAATAATTAAACGTTTAGAAATATTCCGAGAATTACTTAGGATCCATTGTTGAACTCCTTAAATCAATATAATAGTTTTAAACAAAGATTTTCGACATCCGAGTACTTCTATTTATATCTCTATCTACTACGTAGCTATTAGTACTTAACATTTTTAGTACATTGAAAAGTATAAAGTTAACATTTCATATTTTATTACCAGCATTAGTAGAAAAAAGTTGTATCAAAAATTATATGATCAATATTTATTTATGACTGTCTATTTATTCATCAATCAAAAAGACTCCAAATGACATGTGATATATTATAAATACCTATATATCACAACAGTAGTTGGCGGTCGATAGCATGCTTCATAAATTGATATACGTCCTTGCAACTCTGTCTCCAGTTACTTTATTTTTGTTTTTAATTTTTCATATGTACCCATTCATCAAACCTTTATAATTGCATGTCTGCGAGTTTTCTGCTCTTTGTAGACGAGATCAAAGAGCCAGCCGCTGGCCGCACGCCGCTACACGTGCGCGTGCGCGTGCGCAGTGTTCACGAGCGTTATTGAAGTTTTGTTATGACGCTTCAGATGGTTTCGCGTTTAGCTGAAATATGCTAATGGCAATCGACGACAACACCTGAAGTGCGACACGATCCTGTGCAGTTTCATCGTACTGAGAGAAACGATCAAATTCTTAACTGTTTCCACAGTATTGTATTATATACGTAGATACCAGTGGTGCAGCCTTACATGAGGGGCACATTACAATTCAAATCCAGAATCATTTATGTATTTAGATTTAGAGAGTCCGTGTGTTTTTCGTACCTACTCGATCGGTCGCTTGGGATGCATAAATGCGTTTCTCAGCAGAAATAGATACGTTAAAGAAATGTACTGACAACTGGTGCTTAAATGCGGTTGTAGTAAGAAATCTCGATACAACCTAACTATTTAATTAACTTTAAAGCAAAATCTGGTCCGTTTGAGGTTTGTTATACGTATCTATTAGTTTACAGTTTGATAGGAAGTGTCCTGTTATCGAATGCGATTGTTATTTAGAGGCTAATTAAACATTTTTGAAATCTGGATCTTTTTCGAAGTTTGTTATTGAACATGGATAATCTTTTTCAAATCCAAAAGTATCAAACAACAAATACAGAGCAGCCTCCCAGCGCTCCCAAATTATCAACCCTGGGATCTATGAAATGTGTAAACCGGAAATTGGGTCAGAGCGCCCACTTATCCTCCGGAAGTGGACGCCCAGGGCGACGTATTTCCGCTCCTGACGGACACACACCTCCGGACTGATTATCGGGTTTTAGGATATATGACGTCATTGTTCTTAAATCGATGTGAGTGCTCGCGTTTTGGGGACGTTTTGATTTAACGATAAGACGGTGTAGGTACTATTTCTCAGATAAATAGTAACGTTAAATTGTTTACGTGTTATGACAACGTGTTACATAATATGAAGTGGCTTCGTCGCTTGTTTTTGGTCGGCAACGTATCGGTGATGTAACCACAAGGCCATAACCAGACCCAGTTTGGTTGTTCTTGGGTCAGTTACATAAAAATATGTATACAAGTAAGTTTCGAGTTGACAGTCTTTTGCGTTCGTAATTACTATACACAACGACCATTAAACTGAACATGGCAATGTTATATTATATTAGTACAAAAGTCGAACTTAATGCCAAAAGTATTACATGGCGGTCAGTTTTAGGGCAGTTGAAGAGTTATAAAAGTTCAGGAAATATTGTAAAATAATAATGAAAGAGACAATTACAAATTAACTTTGCCACATACAATTATGAAGATTAACAATTTATTGCAGCAGCCAACATGGCGGCGGTGTTCACGAGTACAGTCTTAGTATTTCTTGTATAAGTTGTAGTGGTCGGAGGAGCTAGTAGGTAGGTACGTCACTGATATTTCGGTGCGTTTTTTACAAGCGCATGCTCCGCGACCAAAAGCGCATAGATTGAGATTTACGACGCACTCGAGCCGGTTAAATATGTTTACTTGTCGTGTCCAGATCAAAGATGGCGTAGGTGTGTTTATATCTGCCATCTGATGCTGCCGGATATTGTGACAAACAAATTTGACGGTCGATAAGTAGGTTATGTCCGTTTGGAGTTATGAAGTTCGGGTGCCTTCATAGAGTCGTCTGCTTCGTTTTACTAACGCGTAAGTCTGTTCGCAGTTTACTTGGTTTTGTTAATTCTTTAACAATTGATCATTGGTATACAATATTTACTCGAAGACTGTTAAAATAAACGAGTCTTGCTCTATATTTCTGGAAACGAATAATCTGTAAAACGTAACATTTTATCAGTTCATTTTGGTACTTAATTTAAACATGTCTGATGTTTTGTTAAATGTAAGTTTGGTTTAAATTGACAAAGCGTAGGAAAAACAAAATTGATCACGTGTGATAGAGTGAGATAGGTAAACGGGACTGACCTTGGCATGGATTGGAGGAGTCTTAAGGTTAACGGGAAAAATTTTAGTTGCTATACTCACCGTATCCTGGTGATATATTTTATGTTGGTGATATGTATTATTGTTTTTACATGCAATAATAAAAAATACAAGCAGAAAAGTGATACGCAAAATCGTGAAACAAGAAATAGGCATAATTTAGATACGTTGTCAAATCGCCTTCAAAAGGTTTGACGTTCTTTTACGGAGCTGGGTGTTCGTTTTTACGATGAGGTTCCAAAATTGATTCGAGATTTACATAGTCCCTTCAAGTATTTTGGAACTTTTAAGCTTCATGCTAAAGCACATCATATATGAAAAGGATATTATAGTATAGATGAATACGTAAATGACAAGTATACCTGCCGAAACCGATTCCCCGGAGGTTAAACCTACTTGGTAATTGCCATATGTTGTTTTAAAAGATGTGCTGAGGAGTTTCTATCGTCGTTTCTTCATCTTCACCTCTTCGAAACGGTGGTAGAAGCAAAACAAACATGGATAAATAATGTACGAAACCAGCGTAGTACTGCCTCTTCAACATTGCAACCGAAACAACTTAAAAGAGGGTGTGAACGTGGTGAACACTGTTGGGATATTACAGGTCCCAGCAACTCGTCCCTCCAACAAGAAGGATCAGAACACATACTTGTGCAAGTATCACATGCGCATTAGTCAGATGAAAATAGTTTTGTAGCTCGTGTATATTGTTAATGATAGACGGAGTAATAGTCATTAGACACTTCACACATTAGGATCTCAGAAGCGTTTCAGAGCTACATAGGGTATGTTAAATAACCGGTCTGTTATCTCACCATCATCGAGCCTTGTCAATAGAAAGTGATATTAGAACTTGACTCTGATATTCGAACTGAAAAGTAAACCATTCGTCAATTCACTCTGAAGCACTCGAAGGTTGAATTAATCCTCAATAAATGTATCATTCCACACACAGTAAAAAATACAGAGAGGCCACGTTTACCGAAGTCGTAAGCCACCTCCCGTCTACATATGTGGCCATCGCCGCCGCTCGGACGCGAGAGAAGTATTTATTATGTTGTTTTACTTGCCTTGCATGCTGCGTGAAGACTGCATCTTTCTACGTAGATCGAAATTCATCTGTGGGAAATCGGTTTGGCAAATAAACCCCCGGAATTGAGAATGGCAAATATAATAATGTTGAATAACTAAACATTCTCAGCAATCACAATACCTCAAGAGGTGCCATCCAACAGCATTTACCGACTAGTTTAGTGCACTGCATGTAGTGAACATTTGACTAGGTACTAAGAGTACGAATAAGAACAGAGAGCCTACGATACAATAAATCTATTTGTAATGTCGTAAAAAACGCGCTTCTTTTTTTACTTTCAACATAAATTATAACCGAATAGTAATTTAGTAGTTACAGATGTCATTTCATTTTTTAAACGCCTCCTCTGATCTCCTACCTTAATGAATTATGAGAGGAAATGTAAGCTGCGCAAAATTTCTTGGTCATTCCACTCAAGCTCCATTACATAAGATAACTGGAGTTGGTACTGTCCTTACAATTATTACGTCACGTTAATGGAGTGTCTTAAATAAGGGTAATATTATAATAATTATATAATATTAGTAATATTCTGTCACCTGGAAGCTGACTGCAGTTTTCTTACAAGTCACTCGTTCAGCTGATGTGCCCTTGTGCCGAACGGGTTATTAAAGACACATACGTCATGTTGAGGGAAGATAGTCTTTACAATGATCAAACGACCTTAAAGTTTCTTTCATTATAAATAAACAAACGTTTACTCACTCACCCCCCGCACTAGCACTCCCTGTTTTGCGGGTGGCATGGACGGTACACAAATATGACATCAGAAACACCCATGACCTGAGAACAAACATTTATCTGTGACATAAATGTCTGCCCCGGCCGGGAATCGAACGCGGGACCCCTCGCTCGTCAGGCAGGGTCACTACCAACTAGGCTACGGGATCGTCACTAGGCTACGGGGTCGTCAGAAAATTATTTATTTTGTTATAAATGGCTTTAGGTGATGACAGCTTACCATTACTTACTGTACTTAATGTAGGCATAAAAGGATGGATACTTATAGTGTGTACAGCGTACACACACAAGAAATATATTCTTTACGTATGTATTTCTTTTTAATGTTGACTTAATTCCAGTCCACTATACCCCCTAAACTTGTTTTCTAATTTATACGTACGCGTACATGTCATAACGCAATTGAACTTAGTAGCTTTATTTTTTATTATGCGTTACATTATGTAAGAGCTACGTCTTAATTTACGTTTAAAATTAAGCCGACTAGAAGATTTAGACGATTTACGTCTTAAACCTGCAATGAAACAAATTGCTTCAAACATGTTTCGATTTTGTAAAACTTAAGCTTATCAGGTTTTCAACTACTTGTATTTTCAGTCCTCAAGCATCTACGTTGTAGGGAAGAAAACCTGCCCAAAGTTATCATTCATACATTGCGCTCGCGGATTGTTACAAAAACCAAAACCATTGCGAGAAAGTCTTTCGGTATCCATACTACGGGGTACGCAGCATGCGGTAAGGGCCAACACCGAGAACTCCCGGACCACCAAAGTGTCTCACACCCAATTGCCTATGCATTAGCTTCTCGAGGTACACAATTTATTTTTCACGTCCAAGTAACCACCGCCCTCTCTCGCTGAGATAATCACAACCTTAGTGCTATAATTTTCTTGCTACATTACTTGTTGATGATAATATATTGTTAGATAATATAGCAAGAATATAAGAAATGTATGAAGTACTGAAATGGAATAAATGACCTACAATAAGTAAATTTAAACTATAAAACGCTATGTATTACAATAAGGGATGTTAAGGATATGAAAATCAGGATCTGGATACAGATATATGAATAATATTTTACTGGTTTTGGTTACGGATATGAAATTATTTCGAATTATTCGAAATTTTAATAATAAAAATTATCTAAAAATGCAGCGACGCTACATATCAGGCGGTATAATATTAGCTGTTGTATCGAACTCGAAAACTTTTTTATTGGATTCGGTTACGGTTTGGGATATATTTTTATTTCGGATATCCAATAGTTTCGGTTACGGTTACGGAGTTCCATAAAATCCCTAATTGCAATGCAATGTTCATACTTTACCGAAAATTTTTAGCTGTCATTGACAATCATAACTAGGTTTTGGTCGCAAGTAAACTGTTATTATTTACCTATTTTATCGTTTCTTAAATTGCCCGTTTTATTAATTTAACAAACATGTTACCCACTTGTTTTTTCGCCGACACCTTGTCGGTAATAGCTTTGGTTTTATTCACGGACCGTATTGATCACTTACCATCGAGTGGCTCTATTTTTCCTTTTCATTCGTTGACATAAAACTACTTCGTAGCACCACACTTGTCACACACATGAATCCTGTTCGCACACCTACTTAAAACCAATGAATTCGTGCCCCACCACCCAGGTTACGGCGAACCAACGGTGGATAAATAAAAACCTAATTTAAATGCCATTAAAACTAGATGCGGCGAGATTTAAGACGTTGAAGCTCTCATTATTTTTGTTGTCATTCCCGCGGGATCGGGGGCGGGCCGCATGACTTGTCCCGGTTTATCCTGCGGTATGTTAATGTGTAGCGGATTTAAAAGGTAACGAATAAACAGGACTCTCGAATCGTTGCTGTAAATAAATGTCGTTTTAAATTTTGAATATAAATTTTTAATTTCTATGTAATGTTGCTACTTATTGCTTATTATACTTTATATATATATACTCATATATAAAGTAATGTTAATACTCGCAGTAAATATTATAAAATGTCAACTTTCAGTGATCTACTTTGAAAATTAATCTAGCACACAATCTTGCAATCTTGTACACAAATTGATTAGTCATCAAACACAGATATTAGAAATGTGTCATACACATGGAAATGACACACATCGCCGTCCCGTTTTATAACTATTTGCAATAACTAACGATAGTTGGGCTACTAGGAAACATCTACCTGACTACTGGTTATAACCAAATCTTTCTATTGTGCCGAAACCATTGCTGTTTTAGCATAAAAACGTGTTGCGAAACCGGAACAGTACCACAATTGTATGTTTCGTAACGAATATGACAGTTTTGTAACTCGACACTGTAACGTCGGAGTATGTTTTCGCGTTCCTATACGTCAAAAATGAATGATTCTTGACTTGTTCGATATAATATATTACTTAATACCGAATTCATATATCGTATTTACAATAAATATTACTTACAACAGTGTTATATTTTTTGTGTTGTCGAATTAATATTAGTTACCTATTGAATAAAGAATGCGAGGTAGTCGTTTAGGGGCTACATTAACCCCCTGAGCTCTAGTCAACTTCTTCTGCTCGTGGTACACTCTGCTGATCCTGTCCGTCTAGTTGAAGGTCGTTGGACTCTGTACCACCCATGTTAATTCCGGTGGTACTTGTAAACTAAGTTATTCGTTTAAAACTGTACTTAATCTACATATCGATTCACGAGCAAATAATAACACGCTGTATTATGTGTAACGTTCACTGTTATTCTTCTTCAAAATTTGGCATCTTTAAAGATTTTTTTAATCGTATAAAATTATAATATACGAATACAATTAGATTTTTTATTACAAATTGTAAGGGTTCCCTATAAAATAACACGTTTATTCCACTCTATCTAGTGCACAGACTGATGCCAAATTAACTAAAATTAATTAGTTACATCCGGGAAAAGCAATGATTTACCAATTTTATTCGCGCGTGTCGTGTCGTAAACGGCCGACACGCCGACACGCCGACACCAATGCACGTGGAGTCCACGTCGGACGACCGGTATAAAATATTTGAAATATCGACGAACAACACGTCAACCTATTTTCGGACGCAACTTAGACAACAGGAGCGACAGAAACGACACTTTGTTGTAATGTATTTACGTCGGTGATAAATAACTAAAAAAGGTGCTGGTGAAAGAAATGAAACCTAGCACCACACTATGTCGTGACATTTGTAATGGAATTGAGAGCTAACAATGGATCTGTCATTTATCGCTTTGAATAAAGTTCTAATCAAACGTAATAATCAGTTGTAAACTGCAGTTTATATTTATTGCTTGCTCCTGCCGCATATTAGGTTAGGTATATTTGAAAGGTAAAAAACCCACACCTAATGTACTTTACACTTACATATTTTTTGCATAAAAGAATTAAATACCAATTGAATGACAATGAGAACAATTATTGAGTAATCATTTGTATTTTCGAAACTTAATTTATATGCATATTTATATAATATAGCAAAATACTAGAGTGTGTAGGTTCACAAATGCAACCCTATAAAGTGTTCCTAGTGATACGGTGGCAACGTAGGCATGAAACATTTCACGAAAACTCGAAGTGTTTGCCGGCACGCGGCGGTGTTACGAGCGGAAGTGTTACATTTCAAAGGGGCATTCTTGTTACCTGTGCACTAAATATACCCGGACAGTAGAAACGCCGGGATGTGATTAGCCACGCCCCGCCAGTTCGGCTTTGATGTGCGAGGTGCACCGCCCGATATTCTTTACGCGAAACCGAGGACGGCCGGCTCTCGACATTTCTGCTCAGTTTTTAGGCAAATTATGTTTTATTGAAAACGAGACGCCGCAAGTTCTTTTTATATTAGTAATGAATTATTTTGATATTAGTTTTTGATATCTGGAGACTGCTGGAACTTTCTAACAGGTCACGGTTTTAATGGAACGTTTGGAGGGAAACTGACGAAAGTTTATTAGATCGAAATGTGCTTGACAAATTAATAGTTTGTTCTGACATGAAAGTAACGTTATATTAATTACATGGTTATAATATATATTAGTTACGCATTAACGGAACCGTCTGTCTACTAAAATAAAAATTCAGCAAACTTTAATTCAGGTCAGTTAGCTATTTCACGACTTATTTCAGGCGACCTTAGTTCAGTTTTTGCGATCAATTCACTCAGAACTACCATCCAATGTTTTTAATGATTCAAAAGATACTCACAAACAGTCAAGATAATATTGAGTATCGTTCACCACAGAAAATTTATTGAAATAATTAAGAAAGTTACATTTCTTGACAAGTTACAAATATTTTATTGTTGATTCCTTCACTCTACACTTTTTGGTTGTTTCACATTAGATCCTTTCAGTAGGAGGTTATTCGGTATTCGGTACACGCTCCGAGTGATACAACAAATTAGACATGTTTTACTTCAGGATAAATATAGTTATAGAGCTTGGTAGATAGTGATCAACTGAACGAAAGGGCATAAATCCATCCAAATTTTATAAAGCGAGAATGAGTCACTTATAAGTGAGTTCGCGTGCATGGAGATTATTTTCGGGACAAAGGCGCCTAATTGGTAAAATTCTTCACATTCTTCTTCCTTTTCATAGATGCATTAATCCGGACACATTTAAAATAGCTAGAGTCAGTTGATATTCACCTTGTTTTATATTATTTAGAGATTCATATGGATTATATCTAGTTACATAATGTCTACTAAGAGAGATACTAATTGTTAAATCCAAAAGTAGCAAGTGTACATAAAATCAAGTGGATGTACAATTGACGCAGCAGAAAAATAACGAAAACACAACAGCAGACTGGTTTATTATTAAATCTGATGAAGGTAATAATAGCTGGGCAAAAATATCACAAAAAATGTCACCACATCACGGAATACCGTACTTGGTTAGATCTGAGGTTATTAAGTTTTACATTAAAGCTCAACCAATTATAATTGACACAAGCTATAAACCTAGTCGTATGACAGGTTCTGTGGTACTCTGCAACCTTGTTTTTGTAGTAGAATTATTTTTGTTTTATCAATATGTCCTCTGCGTCGAGCTAAATGAGCTCGTCCTGGGGTACCTTTTAGAAGTATCACACTTTGCCTTCACAAAGCAAGAGATAGCTACTGGCAATGCATGACTTATTATTTCTAGGGGTCGCAAAGATGATCATTGTCAGTCTGACGTCCCCAAATTTGACCGCCGACATCCCCGAGATTATTTCTAAAGGAACTTTTGTAAAAACCCAACCAGGACCGTGATATTGTCTAGACACTTCTATTAGATTTCCTTT
This sequence comes from Agathymus mariae mariae, assembly GCA_018251895.1. Classification (NCBI taxonomy): domain Eukaryota; kingdom Metazoa; phylum Arthropoda; class Insecta; order Lepidoptera; family Hesperiidae; genus Agathymus; species Agathymus mariae. The sequence continues at coordinate 12,208 of DWPT01001043.1, forward strand.
GCCTGCTAAATAAGGGATGACCCCTTTTTTGACACATTCGATTACTCATTTTCGATGTGATTTCTCTCGTGTTCGTTGTTTGTATCGTCTCACTTTTGTACATTCTAAAAGATTGTTTTTTTATTTACACAACCAAATAAAAAAAAAAATTGTCTTATATTTACAATCTAATTATATAGGCAATGTATATATTATATTTAACTTACAATTATATTTAGGGCATTTCGGGTCAATTTATTTGAACAACAGAAAAACTATTTTCATTCCAAAATTTCTACTACCTACTGAATAGGCCATCATCCACTGAACTACAAGATAAAGCTGCCAGAAACAAACATAATATCAACTAAAAGTTTTAAACCGAAGTTATTTACCTCCACATAACGAAAATGGAATACACTTAGCGAACCAAAACAGATCCGTAAAGAGGCAGGTTTGAAGAGAATTCTCCGGGCGCCTCCTAAATCTGTCACAGTCACACAAAGAAATCGGTTAAGACTATATTGACCCATATAAAACGACAAAGAGACGCGTTCGAAATATCCAATGATTCAGTGATACCTATCCCGGCCCTGCGCAGTGTTGCCACGGTTTGCGGTTGCATTTATCGGATAAAACTTTATCAAACACACTGCAAACACAATTTAAAGCCGCTACATTTTATAGAAACGAAAATTATTAGCTTTATTTACTTATCTTATCCGCAACTCTTAAATCCAAAAATCTTAAAATTCAAAACCTCGGCCCCTTTACGACTTATTAGAGAAGTTAGTGTAAAAGTAGTATATATACAGTTTTATAACCGTAAGCTTTATATTTACCGAAGATGCTTCTTAAAATACATATTCCAATAATAAAATTATAAATTCATTATACACATCAAAGACTGTTGTTCTAAAAATGTTAACGTCACTTTTTGACATTGTACCCTTGGGGCGCCTAAATCAGTTAATTGTATACAGATCAGTTTTGATAACAATGCCATGAAATAGTTCGTTTTTATGTACGAAATTATTTTTGGTTCTCTTTCTTAATCTATCTACCATATACATTTTTAACTATCCTTTATAAATCTTCCTTATCAAAACAAGTAAAGAGAAACAGCCTTTTTGAACATAGTTATATCAAGTCATAAAAACTTTAAAAAATATCTTTAAAACTGAATATTAATAACACTGTAATGATTTGTGAAAGTTTAAAATAAAATTATATTATTAATCTATGATATGACTTTTTGACAAGAGATTCGAACAAAATTTACTTTTGACAAAAGAACGTATGTTTGAATAAATAGAAACATACCACGATTAATTAATAAATAAACCATCACTGAAATCAGCACACACAAAAATTAATTCTTAAATATCTTAAACAATGAAGGGGACGTGGCTACCCTGGCTGTACCTGCACGCGATACGCCCACAAAGACAGCACAAAGAGATAACTCACTATGAACGTGGCTCGTGAATCACACTTACTTCAGCCGTGACTAAGGTTTCAGGTATTCCAGCTGTAAGCTTAGGTGTGAATAATCGTATTTCTTGTGTTTTTTGTAATAAATAATATGCAACCTACACACGAATAAATTTTAACATCTTACTCATGAGTACGAGAACATGATTAATTCATCGGTTACTGTGATGTGATGAAGTTTAACGTATATCTGAGATATTTTTAACCTGTGAAACAAGTCTACGAGCCTACTGAAATGAATAGAAATCGGAACACGAGTCAATCACAAATGTACAGCTATATTAACTTCTGAGAACTGAAATTTTATTTATTTAATAATTTATGCACACATAGAAACATTGTACAGATAAGACATCAAGTAACGATGGTACAAAGAAACTGCTTATTTCTTATGAAATTTTCTCCAACATCTGCACCTGTGAGGCTTAATATTTAACTTTAGACATTTATCGCGTTATTATATTTTATGATATTAACAATACATAATAAAAAAAAAAAATTATATATTACAAATAGCCGACAAACGAGCAGACGAGCCACCTGATGGTAAATGGTCACTGTCACCCATGGACATCAATAAGATCAAAGGTATTGCTGATGCGTTGTCGGCCAGGAAATGAGAAGAAGGAAGAAAGTACTGGCTCTCAAGCCCACAGCCGGAACACGACGAGTCGTCTGGCGGCTGACTCAAGCAGGAGGGTGGTAGCTAGCCAGGCAGGCTTCACGGAAAGATAATAATACCAATAATAATATTAGACTTAATAATAATACTAATAATATAAACTTTACGCAAAGCCCTACCACCGGGGAAGCTGGCTTCTGTCGCCTCTTACGACACCCTGTTCTGCCAGCATAGGGATTGGGGGAAGTATTCTAGGCCGCCCCAATACGGTCAAAAATATATATAATAAAACTATTTTTTGGAACTATTCCTGATATCAAATTACAATGTAAGCTTTAACACAAATTACGTCCAGCAAGTTTCCTCACGTCAAAAATAAAATAGAGCTTATCATTACCTTACCTCAGAACATACAAAGGTTCACCTTTCAAAAAATTAGGGCAAATCTTAATGTAATTTCATAATTGGTAGGCCAGATGTGGCGAGGAGTTACTATCGCCGTTCCATCTCTTCAGTGTAAAAACACCTTTTCGAAACGGCAGCAGAAGCAAAAATTTACTTGCATAAATGTATTTACAAAATAGCTAAATGATTAAGTGATTTTGAATATGATATTAAACGAAAATGACTGAGTTTAAATGACAAATGTTTTACAAATAGCTTTCATCTATTGGGATGAAAAAAATTCAGACGTCTAACATAATTTTTTATTACGCGTAATCTGAATTTAGAAGACGAGATTTACTAAAATCACCTACATGTAGTCAGAATAGCGCACCACCTACTAGCGCAGGTGTGCGCGGTAACAGTTGTACAAACAGACATAATTTACGCTGTTTGTCGTGAATAAAATTAAAATAAAAATCAGTGCGACATTGACACGCGTCAACTGGACTATTAAACGTTAAGTAGTTTCCATTTAGCGAATGAAATATCTCCTATTGTTAACTGTTTACGAGTGACGTTGGATATTCGCGATATTTCTTGATAATTGATTGCACAACCAGGATGTAATCGTTATTTTTTACGCGTTCACGATACGTTGTCTTAAATATGTATAAATTATTGTATACTGTACAAAATTGTAAATTTGTTTAAAATATTTAAATAACAATAGTTTTAACATTAGGCACAAAGAGTCATCAATCAGATCACAACAATTTCAACGGATTGACTTCATTTTGAACTGGAAGTTTAAAACTATGAGTATGAGTGAAAATAATTATACAAAGGTAGTTAAAAATTGGGGTCAAACGTTGTACGTTTTCTGAGAGTCAGGAATGAATCCAGAATAGTTTCCTTGATTGAACACTTAGATGACATCGTCCTCCTCCAGGTGTATCATGCAGGTTACATCCTAAAACCATCCTTAAGTTTCCTTCGCATAAGTCCAGCTTTAATACTTATTCCTTTTCAGATTGTAGAATCACGCATCGGTGATACCTTTGGTCTCGCTGGTGGGCGACGATGGCCACTTACAATCACGTGGCTCGTCTATCGTTTGGCGTATTACTAGTATTAGAAATAGGTACTTGTACTCATTTGTATTTTTTATATTTTAGTTCGTTAAATATTGTATACACCTGGATGACTATAACTGTATAATGTAATATATTAATATGTTTTATTTTCTAAATAAATAAATACAAGGCAGTACAAATTCTAAAATACTCTCGGTATTTAACAAACGTGTCACAGATTTTTACTTAGCTGACGCTTGACGACAATCACCTATCTCAATCAATCGTTGTTTATAGTATCTTTATATAATTATGTATATTTCTCCGGTATATATTAATATTTTTGCGTCACTGTATGATTTGTACAGTTTTTATGCGTACTGCAAGTTCTTATGAGGACTGAGCGGAGCCCTTGTACAAACTTGTCATAGATATTTTTTTCCTGTAAATTTCAAAAACTGTGTGTACAAAATAAACAATATACAAAATAAATAAATAGACATAGGTAATAAATGTTTCCTTTACTAAAAACACATAAAATAATTAAAGACACCAAAAATACACACGCGCACACACATTCATAACTAACTAACCAATAATAATTTATCAGAAACAATTTTAACAACTATCGAATTATTACTGTGCGATTGGCTAAGGGACCGAACAACAATCTGTCGACGAGCTATTATAAAATTGTCTCGAAGCATTAAGACAACTCTTAAACAGAAACACCACAAGAGGACCGTTGTGCCGATTCTGCTCTGACGGCGGTATCAATGGCTGCACTCATGCGCTGGCGCCCCTCTCGAAAGTGGCGAACATTGGGCTCGTTAATTGCCGATAAAATCGACCACCCGTGACGCTCATTACATTGAAAATTAACGGCACTGACCATTCTTGAATATATTTTATTTATATTTAAAATATTCAGATTGACTGACATTGCCAACATTAGATTTGCATGGATTGAAACGCATTCATTTGTTTTAGGGGAGTTTATTCAACTATTATTACAGATCTGCACCCGCACGTTGTGAGATATTGGGAGATAGATGTTAAATAATATAACAATATTTTCTTAATAAGTATACAAATAGTTATAATAATACATGCGTGTGATTCAATAAACAATGAGTTAGTAATTGAGTTTGTTATGCAGGCGCCGCCACTTCTATAGCTTTTTGCTTTACGTCCAGCTGAGAGTAATATTTGTTAATAAATAAAATCGTACTAATTGTATGTCTAAATCGCATAGACTTTTGTCGTCTGAAACACTAATTGTAACATTTTTGTATTTACAATAAACTATTTTCTTTATCCTTTTAAATAAAATATTACTTATAAACAAATAATCATTGTCGTCTCTTTTGTTCGGTGTTGTTTGTGATGTATTTTCTGTGTCCATGCTACGTGCAGAACAGAAAATCTCACTAAATAATTATGTCTGAGAGAGTTATGTATTTTAAATGTTAAACGAAGTTAATCTTTCTTCGTACTTTATAAGATTCTAAGTTAACCTTACCATACACAAATGTACATTAGCAATAAAACGAACTGCAATGTATGTCGTCGAGTTGCCGCTCCCTCGATCAAGCGCTTATTATATTTGTCGTGCAAGCACAACATGAGAGTACCTCGCGCCGCGCTATAAACGTATGGAATACACCTCTCTATTACATTATTTTGTTTGTCTTGTTGTTCGTAAAACCAGATTGGATACGTGTACGTTACCGGCGCTCGAGCTAAGGTTGTTTACAGATTACATCACTTGGATTTTTTTTTTATTCCGCCTAGTTAGCAGCGAACGAAACTTATGTTGATTTCACTTTATACACTGAATATTTAAAAAACTAGAACACCTATACAAATATTATCCATAAACGGGCATTTAAAACGAGTTTAATGACGTCAATGAAGTAATGTACTGCTGTAAACATTTTATATTCATTTAATTCTTCATTTTATTTCTTCTCTACACTTAAAGGACAGTCGAAACTCGATATCGAAACACACTTGATAAAACAGTTCGAACTGCTTCCTATACTATATCTTAAATAAATTACAATGTGTTAAAATTTCGACATTTTAAAATCGCGCAAATAATTGTTTGATTTTCTCAGTTCAAGAACGTGGCACATAAAACGCCCGAGTGTACACTGACCTTAATAATGCTCTGTTTACCTCATCTGATTATATTATTTCCTACACTACTGATCAAGTTGTACAGATTGTACGTACGTTGTTTGGGATTAGCTGATTAGCGGAAACAAGTATTTGAGTCAACCCCACAACTTGAGTCTGTCTATGGATCGCAGTCACAGCAAAAACTACACAACTAGCTCGGCATATGCATGTAAATTATATTTCATGCAAGTCACATATAGAAATGTGTAAAAGATAAAAAAGTAAAATTGACGAACCGAATAAAACTTTACGTTATACCTCTAAAGTAAATAATGTCCTGTTTAATTGTATCGTTTTCCCGAACGGCCAAGGAACGAGAAACTCGAGAGCATAGCAGCATGTCGAGTATTTCCCGATAACAACCTGAGGGTATGTTGCGAATTGTATATGGTTTTTGAACGTCTCTCTAATTCCTAAACTTTTATTATATGCGAATAATAACGATTTGATTATATATATATATTACACAAGTGTATATATTCGAGCATAGTTTCCTTTTAGATCACGTCTCAAAACCACTGCAGTACATAAATTTTAAAATCTTTCGCTCGATTATGGTTACCTTATGAAAAAATAAGAAAGCTCGGTCTCCAAGCATGCATCGACTACTCGCCGGTAGTCGTTGTCGCACAGGCACCTCGCTATACGTCCGGTGCGAAACAAAAGTTTTTTTCCAAATCAAACTGGAAACCTGTCTCTATGGAAGCAATTCACAGTGGAACACGTTATTTACCGACCCAGGTAGGACGACTTCATTTTCTGCGAAGAGTGAAGAAAGATTGACGGGGATAGCAAGGTGTTATGTATATATAACAAATATATCTGGTTTTTTCTAAAAGCATATATTTATTTCTTCCATCCGGCGGGAATTTTCCAATGTATAGTTTCAATTTTTATCCCAACATAGAGTGACATCGAAGCCCCTCCCACCACCCTGACGGTAGGCTGGTTCCGTAGTAGAATATTTAAAATATTTAAAGAGTTTCTCTCAGCAACCGTAAAGCGTAACCGCGAACAGAAGAGATTTTCCTTACAGCTAATCCATAGAACTGCTATAGTGCGAACTGGTAGAGACCGTCTTGATATTCTATCGTATAATAGTTTAATAAAAAAAAAAAAAATATTTTTGAAATTAAAAAGTACCGCACAGTTCAGGTGGAGCTTTATAAATTTGTCCAGTTTTCTACTGTCGCTACAACGGACACACAGATGGGCGGGTGCTGTTTGACGTTATTAAAATTTCTAAGAGTTTCATTCAGCCTGCGCCCGGACATTGCTTTTATATTTCCTTCAATATTATCTAAGTATTTATCAATACGTAGAATGGATGAAGCGATGTGCTCGAAATTAATATTTGTGTAACTATTTAGTTTACCTTTAAAATTTTATTTGGATAAATTAGTTTGCTAAGGCAAAACTACAATATTTTGTTTTAATTGAAATTGAGGTTGTTATCTCAAATAAATTAAATATAAAAGTGAAGATTATCGTTGATACAGAATTTTCTATCTGGTTTACTTATGTACTCGGTACTTCAGTCGACTTTGCCCGACCTACTGAATCAGTTGCAAGCGCGTTCTCGTCGCGTACTACTCTGGAAAAGACCTTGCATTGGCTCTCCATCTTCAGTCATACAAACTTATCTACCGGTACGCAAAGCGCTCGTGTTACGTGATACGATCGGTCACCTAACCGACTTCCGACCGCTTCGGATAGTCGATTGATTAACTGCTTACATGTTACAGTTATGTATACGTTAATTTTTCAAATGAAATCTAATATTCGATTAGTTTACAATACCAAATCGATTACCGCGTGTAAAGTAGGAAATAGCGCGTGTAAAGTGAGTAAACGTGTTGTTGTTTGTGAGATCTGTCGCTGGCAAAGTGGCGGTTGCGAGCGATAATGTACAACATTCATAAACAACATTACCTGTGAATTATAGTCTGTAGCGCCACGCCGTGTTACGTTTGGGTACGGTAGCCATGACACGATTTGGATAGGATAAAATAGGACCGTCTAATTAAGAACAAACTTAAAAATTGACAAGATTATTTATTTGTCGCTTAGACTTTTTTGTCTTTCGATATATGAATACAATTTTTTCATAGTTACAAAGACAAGTATACAAGAGCTAGACTTATTCTAAATCAGAGTTCCCCAAACTTTTTTGTGTCGTAGACCCCTTGCCATGTTTTTCCGTGTTGGGTAGATCCCTTACTTACCTGATATTGATTTCCTGTAAATTTCTAACTGTAGTGAAGTTTAGTGTTAAACAAGGTTTTTACAAG
>DWPT01001044.1:0-20229 GCA_018251895.1 Agathymus mariae mariae
AAGCACCCCACGCTTTTTACTCTGAATTGGATTATTGTGTTAATAGCTTAAATTTTATTATAATTTCGTTTTGAGGTTATTCATTATGATCGATTGTTTCATCTTCTACTACAGTTATATTAAACTCTTTGTCATCAATAATTATAATTTTATAAGACCGTGATAAGCAGTGATGCAGTACACATAGTGGTGTGAGACGGCTGCAACCTATTCAGATTCAAACAATGTTGAAGCGAGTATATTTGCTGCTCTTGAAGATTTCTTTATTTCACAGTATTGTTCAATTAATCATCGATAATTTAAATGCACTGTTGGTATACAAACTAAACCTTAGCATGTTCTTACACGTAATTTTCAATCATTTGATGGTGCGAAATTAGTTTTTTAAAACATTAAACAGTTTCTGTAGGTGCTTATTATTTATTTTTATAAATAGATAGCTCAGTCCCGTGCAGTTTTACGATATAAACATCTTGAACTGTTGGAAACTTTGAAGTTACGCAACATGTACGATGTATATTTGATTGTACAATGCATTGTTTTACTACAATTTTCACTACCCATTCAAAGTAGATTAAATACGCTAATTAAACGCTGCACGAACTGGTGTAGTATGACACCAGTCACGTAGACACTTCCTAGAACATCTATTTAATCAATGTCGTCATCGGCAATTGCTCACCAGTTTGCGGTCACATTTGAATTGACATCTCTTTATCGCCATCTTAACGCGGAAGGAGCATCGGGATTACCCATCTTTATTTTTGGTCTATGCTGTTACTGCTTTGTGAGATTTTTTTTCTGTATCAGGTACATATATCACACATTCATAGATATGTGAAAGACAATCCTATATCGGTATTAACTCTGCCCGCCAAGCTAGGGTCTTAGGTTTGACCATAATGACATCACATGATCCATAGTTAGGCAGAACTCTTTGTGACCAATAATTTTTTATTCTCGGGTAGTGGGTGTCTTATCTATGGATATCCATGCCAGCAGCTAAAGGGAATTCTCGTACGAGAGAGAAAGTGGGTGAGAGCGTTTATTATTTACTGAACAAGCTTCCTTAATCACTAACAGGTCATGATAAAATAAAAAGTAAAAAAACTTGAAGAGTGCCTGGTTTGTTAGTGAGCATTGACAAACAGTGTCTTAATATTTTCTCGGAATCTACATGGAATTATCTGTACTGTTTTTAATGTCTGCATGTAAAGTTGTAAATGAGATAATTATTATCTTAATTAATCCGTTAATGGATAACGTCATCTACATACGTGACGCTTAGCAGATCTGCTATTCTTTTTACGATTGCTCTTTGTGAATTTACCAGGTGAAACTTTTTGGGCTCGGTGCTTCTCGCAGACTGTGAGGTTGAAAGCCAATGATCGGATGCTGACCAAGTGTGAATTGGCAAACTTCGCACATATTCGACAACAAAGCACAGAATTCCCAGGTTCTCTGTTAGCCCTTTACTAAAAGATGTGACAATTTACTTTTAATATGCAAATAACTTTGACATTTAAGATGTGCGTGCAGAGTTCGATAATTCATTTACAATGTAATAAAAGTGCCCCCACTTTTTTTTGAGCAGCAACGCGTTGGTGGTGCTGTTGGTGTTATGAATGTTCTTAGGTGGCGATGACACGGAACCTTCAGTAACTCGACTACTCGTTTGGAGCCTTCATTACATACATATTAAATAAACCAATGTTTAGTCTGATAGGTTCAGATAAAATCAGTTGTGTCTTCATAAAGACTTAAACCGAATAAGTAAGGAACAGCTGAGTAAAAAGTAATTTTTTTTAACTAAATGAAGAAATAAAGATATTTTTGCAGTAGCGGGTGGCCGCGTTGGTACATCGAGTGACATAGAATAGGGGACATGCAAATGATAGTCGGCTCGGTACAAAAAATAAACACTGGTACATTGTCCGAGTGGACGTGGAACGTTTTGTTTTTACCAGCCTACGACCATGTTCGGACTTGACTGCTTTTTTACTTTTTAAAGTAATAGTATCGAATCGCGTCTGGATTCTCATGGCTTGATGCGATTACCAAGGGTCGGTTTTGACGAGTGATGTTGATGACGTTATGCAATTAGTAGTTTTTGATTATGTTTTAGATGGCAGTGGTAGCCTAGTGGTTTAAACGTCGGTCTCTGCCACGTGGGATTCGAGCTCCTATCTTGGACGCACCCTCTGATTTTTCAAATTTTGTGCATATTATAGATTATTTACTTTTTTTTTATTATAGATTATTTATTTATTTTATATTTAGTTATTACTTGTTTCGGATAAGGAGTATATCATAAGTAAAACCTGAGATTACTCCTGAAACTGTCATGTGAAATTTACCAACCCGCAGTTGGCCAGCGTGGCGGATTGTGGCCTTAACCTCCTTTATTGAGAATGTAGACCCGAGCCCAACATTAGCACAATTATGGGTTGTAATGATGAAGAAAAATTTTTTATTCGCAATAAGGTTTTGCATACACTTTTAGAAAATTAAATAACGCTGTTCTTTAACAAATTCACGGTAGCAAGCATTATAAACTCGAAATAGATTGCCATGAAACATCTACTTAATTTTAATCAATTTTTCTAACGATAACTGAGTATCAAGCAAAACAAAAAACATGAGAGTCTGTGTACTGAAAAGGACTTGGCGTGTTAAGGCAACATTTATAATTACTTCATTTTTAAATATACAAATCGTCGTGGGTATTTGTGATGTCACTTGCAACAACACATCCTAGTGCGAGGATGTGGGTTCATATTTTTCCTGTACGCTGCCTTATGAAGCTGAATCTGACAGACAAGACATAGTAGCCAAAATAAAGTCATTCGCAAAAACCTAATGTTTTGTACCATATAGTAATCTGTACTAATACTTTGTATTAAAACGAGGAAAATAATATTATCGTTACTGTAGCTATAATACCCCGTTTTCTTAACTGATTCCGACGTAACCTATGGGGAATAAAGACGTCATTCCGTTCTCATTATACTCATCCAAGTTAAGCAAATAGTAGGGGCGCGCGTTCGTAACAAAACACTGAATGGTCGCGATAATATCAGTCACGATTAAAAGTAAATCAGTCGACGCTATTCACGGCTCACCCTAAATTGTTCATCCCCGAGCAACGGGGCTGTACTGTCCCCTTTAGGACCGCCATGAATATGTATCCTGTAACTGAGACTTTTTAATAATGTATAGGTAATTAATCGCCTTAGAGCGGCCAATTTCTACAAAACCTTAACCTATTAAACACCGAAATATTCCTCATCAATCAATCACTTTAGCGCTAATTTTAAGACTCAGCTTTGCTGCACAGTTATTTGAAGAAACAGCTCTCATCGTTACCACATATCATGCTGTTCCCGTACTGGACTTACATCTCCTCACAATGTGAAGGGTGAAGGCCGTAATCCGACACTCTGGCCGAGTACGGATTGGCAGAATACACCAATTATTGGTAATATTATGAAGAACTGTTAGTAATGCAGGTCTCCTCGAGATATTTTTCATCACCGAAGCGAATCATAATTAATTTTAATTATGTTGAATTTTATATTAAAGAAGAATGTGTAGAATTCGAACCTGGATGCCTCGTGCTAGATACCGAAATTTAAACCATTGGGCAAACAAAGTGCTAGCCAATATTTCCAATCCGAGAATACCTTACAGTTTCTAAAATAGTCTCCTTAAATAGACAGTGATTTTCGGAAATTTGAAGTCGAATTTAAGTTTCTCGTAATTAATTAAGTCTCATTTGCAATGCTTTAGTCACAGATTAAAATAACTGGTTTAATATTGGCCAATGATTTTATTAAATTACAAAAAAGTGCCTAGGTAATCAAAATTATAAATTTGTTGACTCATTTTCCTAGTTTTGATACTGAATACCGATTAAAGTTTCTTACAGCCAAACATTTAAAATCAACTTAATCCTAGTTTGTCTATTGACAGGCTAGTCATAATTAAAAAACATTAGGTTTACAAACATGATGTATACCTATATGGTATGAATAAGATCAACACATAGAAGTGATAGCTTAGTCGTTTTAATGTTAGTCAACAGCATTAACATCCCGATTTCGTATTCTGCACTAATCTCAAATATTTTTCGGTTGCTTGGGCAATTCATATCCTGAGAAATTCTAGATATTTGAACAATTCTCTACAATGTTCTCGAAGGTGTGTGAGACTTCAACTTCAGGCATTAATTCACAGCCGGCCAGCGTGGTTGGCTTTAGCCTTAATCCCTTTTATTTTGAGCGGAAACCGGAGCCCAGCAGTGGGCCAATGTGGGTTAGAATTATGTGTTGCTAAGAGGAACTCTACTAATTTCAGAAAAATGTAATGATTCTTGATATGGTTGGTACTGATGATAACTCACATCGCATTGGCAACTACGTGTGACTGTGCAACTACATACGTGTGTGTGCTTATGCAATTACGTAGGTGTGTACGTGTGTAATTACTTGGTACTACAAATATCTTGATATATTTTCATACAGTGTGGTTACGAAGCGGTCGACTCCGTTACAATTTTATTATACTCGTAGAGCTTAACGTGTGGGCAATCTACCCCACACCTATTAACTAAAGGGTGTTTCGTAGAACAGACCACCTACGTCGAACATTGATACAATTCCGTATTGGTCAATGATACATTTTTTGTTCAGAGCCAAAGTTTACGGGTGTCATTGTCTGGTGATGTTATGAGATAATTTGTTGTCTGATCTCCTTTATGGGGCAGAATTTAGTTGAATGGGACGACGGTAACGTGATGGGGTTATTGTCGGTTTTTTTTTGTTTGTTAGTAAGTAAATTATACATTAATAGGATAATATTCCAGAGTACGTTTTTTGTATGGTGTATATGCGAATAATCTGTCGTTCCTAAACGCACTTGAGTTGGCAACACTGAGTACCTTACATAGAAGATAAGGTGACTAGGCATGATGAGAAGGAAGAATCTTTTAAAATCGAGGCTACTTTATTGCTTTGTGGTACTGCTATTGCTTATATTTTCTTTGGGGTAGCCCACTAGGGTCAAAGTTGGTGTGCAAGATGCATTATTTCAATTGCTGATAAACGAACTGACGGACCATCTGATGGTAATTGGACACCGCTACGCATGGACATCTGTAACATTAAAGAAGCAAGGAAACTTACAAACTGACTTTTGAGCAATTTGAGCTTGTTTCTATCCTCAGCTAACTTAAGTCAAGCCTTATCGGAGATTTTCAGCCGGTATCACAATTGACACCCAAGACTGTAAGTAAAACACTAAAATGGAACAATTTATGACGCCTTTTTGGATCTCTTATCGGATATTTCGGTTCAACATATTATTATTTATTATTGTTTTGGATTTCCTGCGCAGGGTTTTCGAAACCTTCACATATTGCTAAATTTTCAAAATGGTATACATATGTGAAGTTAATGATCATGTTGAAAAAATCAACATGAGTAAATATGTATACCTAAAGATCTACAATATTGTTTTCATGCGGAAAAGTAAGATAATACCTCACTAACCGATTGCTGATTGGCCGACATCGCATCCTCGAGAACATTATGATGTAATACCTGTGAAGTATTGCTTCAGCCGGCTGTTTGTCCTTCACTCAGGCCCGTTTATAATTATACAAGTTATGATACGTATAAGTAACTTTGAAACAATAGAAGTGCATTCAAAGTGCGAACTCGAGCACCCCGTACGAGAGACCACCGTACAAACGATAGTTGAAATTGCTAATATAACAGAGTTATTATCTATTATTTCACATAACGTATTTATACAAGGTTGCCGACTTTGTCGGAGGTAAATTAAAATTAAACTTTATCTGTACCACAAACGCAGTTGTGTTTGTCTTGGCATATCGGGACATTAAATTGCTCAGCAAATAAAAATAAATTGCCTTCTATTTTATGGTCATCATTAATTATTTTTGCATACCGAATAAGATCTGACGAGCTCGGTAGATCTATGGTGACATCCATTTAACCCAAATTAAAGTTAATGTTGCCGCATAAATTTTAATGGCAAACAGCTTCTTGAATCATTCATTACAGAACAATTTTCATTTATTTATTTACATTTTACGAACACTAAATCTCATACGTGTATACTAACATTATTTTGATTTTAATACATATGTATTGAGTTTTCAGATCAATTTTATTTGTAACTTTTGTCACAATAATCCTCATGCCTCACATCCTCACATTGTTGAAAACGAGCGAAGGAAGCATCTGATGGTAAGCGAGCGCCACTTATATCCGTAACCCTAGCGCAATTATTGGCATAACTTGAAATCACTGATAAATCTCCTTGTTACTAATTCTCTTACTACTACCGAAATATTTTAAAATCACGATTCATTTCAATCGTTCAACTTCAAATCAAATCCAGGGTCGTTGGACCGATTGACCGTTGGTCCAAGCTGGACCTTCTTCCATTTGCAAACACCGTCTGGAATTGGATCGAGAGTACCTAAGCTCAGCGATATTCAATAGATTGGCCGGCGGGTGAACCATGAGCAGAGAATTTTAACTTAGACTCAAACTTGAAAGGAACATATTCAAATATTGTACAAAGTTAAATATTTTTTGGCACAAAATTGAACACGGAAATTGCTCACTAAACGGCAGATACAATCAATTACTCGACCCGACGTAATTGATTGCAGGCGTAACGTTAGCGTGAACCGAGTGGAATTAACGATCGTCGATGCCAACTGGACATAAGTGCTCACGACATGTCGATGCTCATTGAGGGGTTGGTTTCTGTGTATTTAAACAGTACGTACCATAGACGAAAGAAAGATATAGAGAACTTGTGTGCCATGTATAACGATTATAAAAGTGTCCATATGTCTTTGAGCTATGACCAATAGTCTCTGGGTCGTACACTGCTATCCCATAGATGAGCAATGGTGCTAGATTCCTGCTTTATTTATAGTAGATCCAGGCGAACAGGTATATGAACTGTCAAATTTTA
Organism: Agathymus mariae mariae; assembly: GCA_018251895.1. Lineage (NCBI taxonomy): Eukaryota > Metazoa > Arthropoda > Insecta > Lepidoptera > Hesperiidae > Agathymus > Agathymus mariae. The sequence goes on from DWPT01001044.1 coordinate 7,015, forward strand.
TTAAAGGTCACCATCGTCTATTGTATACCGGCCGTGACAAAATCGTTTTATACTTTCTTTGACGAACTTTATCTTCTAGAACCATAGAAATAACTCAGGTCAATAATATTGAAGCTCATTCTCCTCCTCTCATCGTCTATTGCAAAGATGGTAAACATAGAGAACTTACGTCTTTCGATAGTTAATAGTTCGACAATCGAGTTGGTACTCTAGTTTAAGGTTGTTGGTACTCGTGTATATTAGTAAGTAACGTACCTATGTGACTATCATGTAAATACCACTTTACCGCTCTCCTCCTCAAACCATGAAATGTATTTAACTTGTGTTAGTTGCAATATTGAAGAGCCAACAAAAAGCGGCTTCACCGCTTATCTTTGGTCAGCGGCGCGGCAATGACGACATTGGGTGATAAAATTTATCATGGGCGGCGATGACCACTTACCACCTGGAAGCTAGTCTACTCCTTCACTGGCTATGAACAAAAAAAAAAACAAAATGAATTATATATGAATAAGATGGCGATATGTGATAATAATGAATGATATTCAGTATTTGCAAGTAAAAGTAGCGTGAACTTTGAAGCCCTTTTCAATTCAAAAGTGAACATTCGAACACCATTACCGCACATAGCATTCCAAATCTAAGAAATCTCCATTAACGGAAATAGCGACGGAGTCACGACTGGTGTCAGGAATAAATCGCGGGGTTGTGCCCCTCGAGATGTCACTGCCAAACAAAACGTTTGACTTAATCCCCCGCCGAAGGAATTTTTCAATCAGGCGCATACATGTGACTTCATAATTCCTTTCACAGTTGGACCGCATGAGAATCGCTTCGATAAAGATCTTAACATTCGATTTTGTACTTAGAAACAAACGGAAAAAAGCCTAATTTTGCCGGGTATAGAATAAATATGAAAAAAAAGATGAAATGGTGCGTACAATGGGTTTGATCGATAGAAACAAACTGTTGGGGAAGTTTTTAAGGGTATAGATTCTACTAAATAATATTTACTGCACAATATTTATTTGAAAATGATTGTAATGGTTAAGATGTCAATTACAATACTTCCATAGTAATAACCGTAACATTAACTCATTTCTAATTGGAAATAAAAAGTACTTATCTGATTGGCTACATTCATCGTCATAACTGCAAAGGTCTAGAACCAAGCATTGCCAATGCAAATTTGTGGTACGGTTGAACCTAATAATTGATAAGTTGAAACTTGTCAAATTCTGTTTAATGATAAAAATTTACCATTAGCAGTAACACATTCAGCTAACGATCGCCCCCGATGTACGCAGTCGACAGAAGCTGTTGGGATAAGAGAGCTTCAAATTATTTCTTTTGCTCTTGTTGCCGACTGATCCGATTACTTGAGAGGTAACACTTTACATTTATGAGTGTAAGTTTCCTCAGTTATCTCAATATGAAAAACTCAGACCGCGGCCGCTGATCCACCTACAAGTGTTTCGCGAGGCTTGCACGTATTCACGATGACTACATATTTGCGCGGTATAAGAAGCAGCACGTTACGCGAACACCCAAACCTGTTGTGACTAACACAAACATTCCCGCAATGTATAGCGCAGATAGAACTTGTCGTATGATGAATTTAGCTCAGGTGTAAAAGTTAAGACCGCTAGTATCTCATGCGGCCGAGACGGACTATGTATGACGGGAATGTAAGAAGTTACAGGAAATGAAACTGGGTCGTCGTCGTTAGTTATAATGTCATGTTCGAACGCATTCAGGCTAATAAAGTCCTTCCATAATAGGTGCCGGCGTTTCAGATAATCCTGTCCTGAGACTAATGACTGCATTTGCATATACAGGACACGTTTCGTATCGATTATGTTTAAGCATTTCTTAGGATCAAAGCAACAGTGGTACTATAATGTTGGGCGAATAATTTCATAACGTAAAACCAGTATTCAACATTGAATAGTACATATGTATATTCAACAAAAGCATTAATAGCCTAATTGTCTAAACGTAGGTCGCCCGCACGAGTGTCTAATTTTTCAAATTATATGCATAATAAAAATTAATTATCACTTTCTTTGCTGAAGAAAAACATCATGAACAAACCTGCACACTTGAGAATTCTTTATAATTCTCTCAAAACTGAAGTCTGCCAATTCGCACCTGGCCAACGTAATTCAGATTAGTCCACTTAGTCGGTAACCGTTCTATTGTCCACCTATTAAGTATGCTCATCGCTTTAGTACTTTTGTAAGAGTTTATCGATCTTTCTAATTATATCATCCCACGTAAGTCACTTTCTTTACACAAACACTGAAGTTTGAGAATCGCTGAGCAGTCACCAAACGTCAGTTCATTTCCTACATCGAAGATATGCGCGGGCGCTGCCACACGCATTGTTTGCTGATAACAATCTCTTCAGTCAATCACTAAGCGCACCTGCGTACAGCGTTTCCGCTCTAAATAGTATTAGGATAAAGGCGAAAATCGTGGTTGATTCGAATAATTTATGGCGATTAATAGTGAAATAGAACATTATAGGTGCGTGTGTTGTGTTTAACATAGTTTTCGAATCGTTGGGCATTGTCTTTGGTTGCCTCCAATTAAACTTGTTCGCTTCTTTTTTCTTTCGTTTTGATGACTCGGTTGCATTGTCACTCTTGTTTTTAACTTTCACTTTCATTCATGACATTGTATAGATTTATAGTGTGGGTGTATTGTATCGCGGTAAACTAAAGGATTTACCTGAGGCTACTGGAGTAAATTAAAGTTATTTTATTTATGCATCAGCTCATTACCGGTAAAAATAACAAGACCATATCTTTTTATAAATTAAACATCACATAATAATTCAATAAGATTATATATATAGCCATTTGGTAATTTGGGTTTAAATTAGTTTATTTCATTATTCAGTGTTATTATCGACCGGTTAAGTCTTACGCACATGGCTGACGCAGTGGATAATAATACTAGTGCGTAACAAATGCATCAAATATGCATTGCTTGTTTGTAACCTAGAGTCTTTAGAAAACAGTATCTACTCATAATTGAGAGAGTGACATATAATTGCTTCATAGTACAGCATTGGATAATGTAAATCAATGATTATGTTATTTTTTATACAACAGTTTTTAACAGTGATAATTCAATAATTACAATTGCAATGATCAGACAGATAGTTCTCGATTGTCATGGAGATGTTGCTCGGATGTCATAAGGTTCATATGAAAGCTAAAAGTCAACTCACTTTGTTGAAATTGTGATATCTGGTGAAAAGTGGTGTTTAATCTGTCACAATTAAGAAGCTATCAGAATAGCAAACTTTACCCTTTGCTAAAAAAGGTCCCATCACAGGAGGAACATTACATAGAGTAGTCAGTAAGACAGGCACAAGAAATAGTCAATAATTTAAGTTTCACTGCTTGCAAAACGAAGTGGTATGAAGCGAACAGGCACAATATGCGTCATCTTTCACTTAGAACGCTAGTAACTGCAACACAATTTCAACAGGTTAATTTTAGATACCAAACGTGTTAATAAAATTACGGTACCCAATAAGTTGGTCGGCAATCGACTAAAATACGGCTATTAAGACTAGCTCCCGTAATACACGCGTGTTGTGGTTCAAATCAGTCGAAAGGACAAGAACCGCTAACGAGTGGTCAAAACAAATCATCAGACGATTCGGTTTTCAAACCGGAAAGATCGGCTCCATTACCGACGCGACACGACCGCTTTGCTCCCGAGAAAGATGTCAGCACACGATCCTGGATCGTAAGACCTCGGAATAAGAATATGTGACATGAAAGATTTCTCCGATTAAGAAGTGGGATCATAGAAGGCTGATTTATATAGAGCGAACCGACTCAGTCGATGTGCCTAATAAATCTCAATCAAGATCGGAGATACGATATGATTGGTCGGTCGTCTGTCGGCGCCGTCCCGATGCTGAAGATAGTCAGTCGCGTTACATAACTAGGTTTGCGTAGTAATGAAACGTTTTTAGGGTCCTGTACACAAGATGAATAAAACCTTTATAAGATCATTCCTCTATCTGTGTATCCGTCCGAGCTATTTTTTCTAAATCACATCACAACTTACAATTGCCCCACTCTGGTGTTCTTCTCACACATTAACGCAAATAAACGCCACTGGAAAATAATGCAGACTTAATAATTTTCTCCAAATCTGCTCAGGTAAAGTTTAAGTTTTTTTTATAAACAGTTAGATGATCCAATGTTTAAAATACCTAATGTTTAAAAGATAGTTAAGAAATCTCGACAGATATGTTGTCAAGTTTACCTACTATGTGATATATAATTTGAGACTTTCTTATGGTGGTTTCACATGTAGTTTATATCATATTCAAACAACCACATCAAAATTAACAATTCTTGCGCTCTCCTTTAACTGCAAGATCTTAAAATTTTGAAAATGTACATATAATATTTTTAAAATACTCTATCCTATCGCACGCTCATTCAATTCGGTCTTGACCAACTTTTTTATTTGTTTACACCAACTCACGGCGTGATGAATGTGATTGATAGCGCATGCGAAACACGATGATAGACGTACGACGTATTAATTCCCCCACAGTGAGAGAGAAGTTGGCGAAAATATATAAAATAAATTATTCAGCAGCGGCTGTCGGGACTGATAAAAAGCTCTTTGTCGTGAATCATGATTCTTTGTACAATCCGAAGGTTTCAATGAATAACTTTCAAACGTTACTCAATCATTTTTATGTAAATGCATCGAACTTTTCTCGCTGTTTTTGTTTAGTTAGGCTAAAGTTATTTGTTTGTATATCTGAATTGTACATAAAATTAATTGAAACGATATTTTTATGCATTAGACCGTCAAACGAACGGACACGTTACCTATGTGTGATCCGCTCGGGCAGTCGATAGATTTGCCGACTTCGACTTATTTGCGGATGGATGGAAGGAAGCGCTGAATGCATGTTTCAAGTTCAGCGAAACCAGTTACGGATAACAAGTTCTTTACTTTTTTTTTTTTTTCATAAATTTTTATTAACATTCTAATTTAAAATCGACGATACGGTTAAGAAATTTTTTATTGTTATTAGTATCAATTTGAAAACAGTATTGTTAATGTAATATGAATATTACAAAAGGGCAGTGTGAATTTTGTGACTTTGTATGTATAAATGTAGTACCTATTTGAAAAATTGTTTTACCATTTGAAAGATACATTTACTCCTGATGGACTTTGACGATATACATATAGTTGTTGAAACCGAATGACGGCGGGGCGGGCTACTGGTGTAATATAAATAATAATAATATCGTATGTTAGCTAATATAAGAGTACTACCATTTTAACTATTAAAAGATAAATGACGTACCCTCCTTTCCAAACATTCGTAAAATGTCACAATACCAAAATTCTTTTTTTTTTATCATACTAAAAAATAATATGGTTTTATTATAACTGTATGCCTGACAGCATTATTTCTATTTTCCCATTAAATATCAAGTTTGCTGTTTGCCATTAGTTTTATAATTTTAGCACTCTAGACTCAGAAATCCAAACTATGCAGTCGTAAAATGTTCAAACTACGATTAGGTATAAGTTATAAAGTAATCATATTTTTTTAATATTCATAGATTTATTTAATTTATAATATTTGCAGACATTCTTAAGGTTGAAATGGTGATCTAAATTTTAATATGGCAGTTGTTTTCGTTGAAATAATTTACAAATGATTAAAAAAAATAGATGTCCAATAAAAACGCCCGTTAACATTATCTGTGGTAACTTACTTTATAATCTACTGACGACCCATTCCATATCTCGATTTGAATGTCAACAGGATCTACCTAATTTTATATATAATATTTTTTTGTTATTATACAAATTATTGCATTTTCATGATAGAATACAGTGATTTCAAGCATCCTACACTAAATAAGAATGGCAAAACTCTATAATAAGTTACACTTCAGCTCCACGTTAGCCTATGTTAACTTTATACCCCAATGAATATCAAAGTAATGGAAAGATCGGAGAGAGGGAGGAATGCGTAATGAAAATGTTAATATTGAGGAGTTAAGGGCGTGGAAATTTACGAAGAATTCTCTTTACTAAGATTCTTTGTTGAAAGAAATGCGACGGATACTCTAATTTTAAAATAACTCTCAAATAAATAAGGCATTGTACTGTATTTGTATTGTAATTTCTTTATAAACATTTTTATTTCAAAAATGTGATAGTAGCTATCCAGAGAAGTATAGAACCCAACCACCAATGTGGAAAGCACTGACTGTCTCTAATTGTTGAGGGTTGAAATTTCATCGAATCTCAACTTTGATTGGTTCATCGAGTCGAAGGCTAAGGCGATTGCAAGGAAATTTGGAGTCTTTGCAAGGGTGCGGCGACACTTCACACCGAATCAGCTTTTAACCATCTAGAAAGCTCAGGTTCGATCATGTGTGAGAAGTACTATTATCACATTCGGACTGATGCTACCAAATCTCATATCTTAGCTTTGGACTCAATGAAGAGGCGTGCAAAAAAGATCTTTGGCTACCCAGATCTGGTCGAAACCAATCTGCAAAACCTCAAGGTTTAGCCATACCTAGTATTAAGGATGTTTATAGGCAGTGGCAACCATTTCCCATGAGATATCTCGTCTAGTATTTTGCCGACTATTAATACTTAAAGATTCTATTTGATGCTTCCAAATAACTATTTCTAACTCTGCTAGAGTTAAAACTAAAATTAAAGTTCATACAGTCGATTTTGACAATATGAATGGATTCATCTCGGCATTCCCAGCTCCCAATGATGTATTGGACGATGGAATCGATTCATGTGGTATAAATCACTTGGCAGCATTAATGTGTTTCGGACACCATCCACTTCTTATCAAATCTACATGTAACGCGTTCTGTTTATAGTTTATCAGACAAAAGAATAAACGATTTCAAACAATAAATCTTTGAGTCGAGTTTTAGTTTGGATTAGCTGTGTTAGTTCAGGATTAATTTCTCTCTAAAACATCCATTGTCGTTGAGGATATTCACGAAGTAACTCTATATGGACTATGACATATTTCATTTAAAAAATGTTTAAAAATGATCTCCTACATTGTCTAGTGTTGTGTTAGTGACTCATCTAGTATTGCCTGTACAATTGACGGAAATCACCATACGGTCACAATTTTGGTCTGGTTGTCACGCTTATAAAAATTATAAGCAGTAATAATATTTATTTATTTTGGTGGCTCTACTACCAAATTCAATTAACTTCTCCATAAGTTGTACCATTGCGAAACCTATCGATTTCTTAACTCAATAAGATTAAAAGATGTTAGTGCTATTTACGAACTCCTAATACGATTTGTCAAGCAGTTAAGGCATCAACGTCAGTCAGAATTCGATAATAAAATTGGATGTATCCAAACCCATCACTATAATTATATCGGCGGCATCAAAGCCACTTCGCGAGGTTCGCAACGAATTCAATTGTATCATTAGGGTCCCTCTTCGGTAGACTTCGGCTCGATGCTAACCCTTATTGTTGATGTGTCTTGCTTTCTTATGTCGTGCAATACGTGTCTAATTTTTTCTCTACACGGTTCTGAAGTTACTATCTATTAATTTTTATAAACCCTGACACACATAAAACCACACTTGGTGTCGCTGGAGGTTTAGACACAAACGGAAGTTTCTAGAACTACCGAGATTTGGGAATAAACATTTACATGCTCGTATATGGTATACAAAAAGGTTAGCCTTGGTTTTGTCCGCACAAACCCCCCTCGCTTCGCTTCAGAAAAACTACGCCTTGTGCTTAGAGTTAGCGCTCGCATTGTTTAAGGACTGGGTATTTCTCGTTTTATGATTAGAAATATAGTCATTGAAAACGTTTTTTTATGGACGGATTGATATTAACTTTAAATGTTAAGTGATGTTTTCTGCAATACATTGGTGAAAACCATAACGAAATCGGTTCAAACCTTTTCGGAAATTAGCGCACACAAACGCACAAAAAGACAAAAATTATTGTTTTGGGTTCTATTGTGTTAATCAAGGCCTCTAATAATAGTTTCCTCATATCTCCTTCATGTATAGAAGGAGATAAGTTAATTTTTTTTAAATGAATAGATTTTCAATAAATGTCCACGATATTGTTAAAGGTCTCCAAGTATAGATGTTTCTTTTTAAAGCAAACGCTGTACTTTACATTGATAAAAAATGGTGGATGTATTAAAATTATTTATTTTATACAAAAGCGCTATGGCGATAAAATGTTTGCTGCGTATAGTTACTTAAATTTAGAGAAAGTCTAGGAACTAGTAGCGAAATATACTGATTTTGACGTTCAACGAAAACCAAAATAAAAAGCAAACAGAAAAAAATATACTTGCCCGCATTTTAATTTTCTTTTTTTTTTTAGACCGGGGCTTATGAATATACTTTTTGTATTATTATGTACATCATTTATATTTATGTCTATTTTATTTTAGGATATTTTTATCGTGTGCATTTTTTTTTTACATAAAATAGATTAATGCTTGACAACAATCTCTCCTGATGGTAAACGATGATGAAGTCTAAGATGTAGAATGCACTAACTTATAAGAGCCTATTCACTCTCCTCTTAATGACTCCCACGTCGTAAGTAGGCCGTAACACCGATTGGGAATAATTAGTGCTTCACCTAAGTATTTCATAAAGCTAACACAAATTTTCATAGAGCTAGATTAAAAATCTCTTTACAAGTGGAATGCCAAAAATGCTTCCTTAATAGTTTGCCTGCGTCATAAAAAAAACCCATTGGCAAATTTCACAGTTTACTTGTTTTGGCTCTGCGATGATTAATCAGTCAGTACATATCTTTATATTTACTTATAGATAAAAGATAGAAAACATAGATGACAAGTTTGGAATTGAATTCAGGATAACTTGCTCCTCAAACAGAGACATTACCAACTGGGCCATTGACTCATCATATGTACGATGTAATGAGAGAGAGGTAGGTTAAGTTACAAACCACTAAGTTATCGCTATTCGAAGTTACTTAACCTTAGGCAGTTTATGCAGCAGTAGTAATCATGGAGTCGTAAAGCACTGCATATAAGTGTTAAGTGACAATTACGCTAACATTAGTGACAGCACAGGCAGGTCCTTAACTTGAACTTGAAAGTTATCGACGCTTTAAAATTACAAACAGAAAAGCTCGATTTGGAAAATGCTTACTAACAATTCACAAAAAGTCAAGCCAAATTTGGTTTCATTCGCTTGGAGACTAGATACGCCATATTACGATTTCAATACTGCGGAGTGTATGTTAAATTTTTATTTTTATTTTACCCATCTATCTATTCTTCAGTCTTGAATATATTTGCAGTATGGATAAGGCTCCTGGTTTTTGCTTCTTCATTTGTTTCGTGTATTGCGAAGGAATGCAATAATGTCCCCATATCGAGGTTCCCTTCCGCTATGATGTGGATAAAAAAATAGTGAATAGGTTTTTATTAACTTAGTATGGTTATAATCGTAAACTACTTCCTCACTTAGGATCAGGTGGAGCTGGTGCCAAGGATTAACTTAAGATACGACCAAAAGCAGCTGCAACGTCCCACGTGATTCGGGTCACCTGCCCAAGTCGGTGTGTGTCAATGTCACCTTCAATCATGGCGAGTGACAGTCCAGCTCTGATCGATCAACTCGACTGACGTCCGTACAAAGGTCTCAAATGCCTTTTGCTCGCAACTTTTTCCGACGGTTCCACAATTGCGGTTCACTATCAAGGATCTAGTAAAAAAGTTTGGCCCTTGTCTCCGCAGGCGCCGTTTAAATCAATGGTATTATGATGTATTATGAAATGGGTGCGATTATGACGTTCGCATAATAGGGTCTTGTTTTTGAAAGATTTGCTACAACACTTTGAAGAGTTTGTTTGAATTCATATGTACGATCGTTCGTAGCTATCATAGCATTGGCAAAAAATATTTAGAGAAGAACTTAACATGGGAATGTAATTGTCACACCTGTTTGCTTATTACTCATGTAATTTCAATTGGAGATTACACATAAATTGCCGCTCTCGCAGACTCGCACTTGATTTCCCTGTGTTACGGGTGGTATGGACAAATGAGACGACGCAATCACGAGCAAACATTTACCTGTGGCACTAATGTTTGCTTCGAAGATCGAAAAATGGCCCAATCGCGACAAATCGTGACCAATCGCTCAGCATGTTAACTGAACTTAGCGTCGATTAAATCGTGAAATAAATTAGTTATTTATTTACTGGATGCTCCGCGCAATGTTATTGGTCTAAAAATTAAAACGGAATTTATCTAAGCAATAGTTAATAAAAAAATATATAATTATATAATATAAATTATATAATAATTATAAATTATATAATAAATTAAAATAAATATATAGCACACCTGGTAACTTAAAAGTACAATTTAAGCTATCAAACAGGAAAGGCAGTAAACGAAACTACCAACAACGTCCTGTGTCCTGACATGATAATATAAAAAACTGGTTGTCCTGTCGTGTCGTCAACGAACCCGTCGTCACAAATCATGTCCCGCTGTGGCAAAGGGTTGGATGTTATTCGATTGTAATATCGTAACTCCTAATTGGATCAGAATGTTAACTGCGATATTCTTGGAGCTTTTATGGGTCGTTCCGAAATAAGGTTAATGCTTCAGGGGCAATAGGAGTGGTCGGTTGGAATGTCTGTACGTCAAACCATACGTCACTAGAGACTATGGATTTTGATGAGGCTGAATTCAGCAGATCTGTCGCCAGCAAAGGTTTCTCCACATAATAGAGAATAAGGTGAATATTCAGGATAGTGGATGACCCAAGTAAAGTCCGTAGGCTGCTTCAACGTCTTCGTCAAGATTTAACGATTTAAAGATTGCTGGCGTTAACAACCAAGACCCACAATGCAATTTTTTTAACGTTCATACATACACCCCCGCACTAGTGTATTGCGGCTGGTATGGACACACACATCAAACACTCATGATCCGAGAACAATGTCACATAAATGTCTGCCCCGGCCGGAAATCGAACCCGGCACCCCTGGCTCAGTTAGCAGGTTCACTACCAACCGGGCTAGGTCGTCAAAATATCTTCAAAACACGGAAGCGCTCGTTGAGTTTCTCCATTAAGGTTCACCTGTTCGAGTCCCAACAACACTGGCGTTATTCATCACTGCACTGTACGAAACGAGATCTTGGTTAGTCCTAACGCGATAATTTCAAAAAACACTGCTCTAATTTCCATGCGATTTTTACAAATCAATAAATTCATTTATGATTAAAGTTAAGAAGTCAACATGAAGAAAATATAAAACGCATAATAAAACAGAGTAACTGTTTCGGGCTCCTTACCATTTGTGAATGTAAGGATAAGATTTTCTATACTAATAATAAAATTGTAACTGATCGATTTCTGTACACTAACAATATATGAGAAAAAACATTATTACGGGCCTTTATTAACGCAATAGAACCCAAAACAATAGTTGTTAAAAAAATTCTGTTTGTCTGTGCGTTTGTCCTCGTTAATCTCAGAAACGGCTTGACCGATTTCGTTCTGGTTTTGACTAATGTATTGCAGTGAGCATCACTTTAATACTTTAAGTTTGTCTCATTGCAATCCGTCTATAAATAAAAAAGTTATGAATTAATATATGTATTTGTAATTCACACAACGACAAAATCCCGGAAAAATGCAGATGCTTAAGGTTATTTTTCCGAAGCGAAGCGAGAGTTTCTGCTAGTGTAAATACAGAATAACTTCAATCACCTAAACACATTTATTATCGGAATACAAGGACAACAAGTTTACTAAACATTGGCTCGAAAGATTTCAAAGACAGCGCAAAGAAACTCGTTAGAGCGTACGAGTGAAGATCTGCATTGCAAATGTGATTTATTTCGGTAAAATACTGGGCTGTGGTGAGAGACGACGATAGGGTTGTTGCTGGTACGAAGCTTCGTATATAAGTATCAATTACGAATACGGATACGATACTTTCGAATATATGCTCCCTGTCAAACGATTCAGAAAGTAGAGGAGGTTAGAACCTTCTAAGGGTGCGTCTATCCTTGACTTGAATGTGACGGCTGCATCTGCTGTGAAATCTCACCTACTGGAGGTCGCTGTACTACCCAGTTTAACCTCGACAAAGTTTCATCAAATATCTCGTATCCTTGCATAGTGTCCATGATAATTGGGAGTTTTCTAAAATGTCCATGGTTCATTGGTTTCGGATATTGTCAATCGGATATCTAATTCGATTGTTTGTACAGTAACGGAGCCTCATAACATCCTTAATTGACGTCGCGTAAAAAATGAAGCGCGCGGCCCTTCGATCTTGAAAAGTACTTAAGTATAGATACAAAGGGTGTAATACCGTTAGACTTTGAGACGGAGAGACTCTTTGTACTGTACGATTGTCGTGTCGTGAGGTCATAACTAATAAATATAATTACTTGCTAAGTGTTTCATTTGATAATTACGAGAATTGATGATTTAGATTGATCAAATTATCTAGTACTTTAAACATAAACATTAGTGACGTTAGTCGCGACGAGTGTTTTGAAACGCTGCGGTTATTATTAACTTTGTATTATTCTTATGAAAGCGCAACTTAAGTTTTTCTACCATTCTGTAGCAGTTAAAACTTAAGTCGCTCGAAGGCCTCTTAACGAAAAGCTTCTAAAGGTAATTTAGAGGCAAATGATAATAATTAATGAATTATTAATTCAGGTCGCATACAACGTACCTTTCGAATAATCTGTAATTATTGTCACAAGCGGTCAACCAATTAAGTCGTGACCGCGCCAGTTACTCCAGTTACGCCAGTGACTCTTCGTTAAGGTACGCACAAGAAGGTGGCTTTTTGCAAGAGTAGCATAACTCAATCGATTTGAATGAACATCATTTATAAATCCATTTCTAATGTGAAAAGCGCAAACTGAGTGACGTAGTATTTGATAAATGGTTAGACGATGCTTTTACAAAATTGTTTCTCGTGTTGTTATATTAATAATTTATTAGTATAAGCGTCTGGTTTCGCTTTCACCGTGATCGGTCGAGTTTGCTCTGCTGTCGTCCACCGTCGACATTATCTCGGAAGCGTGCGGGAAATGACGCGTTATCTACAGCCTTGGCCAAAAGTATTAGGCACCCCCAATAAAGTTACTGCACATCTGTG
>DWPT01001045.1:0-20224 GCA_018251895.1 Agathymus mariae mariae
TAAACCTCATATTAAACATCAAATAAAATTAGAAAAAATAAAAATAATAAACTTTAGCTAACGCCCCAACGTCCGCGGATTTGCGCGTATGATCCTATATATGTAGGTGTGTACTTGTGATTCACACAGTGAAGTGTTTCATATGTAACAGAAGTGCTAAAAAGTTTATTGTTATATTAATTTTATACATATATCATTGATTATTTTATTGATAACATTTGTAGTGAGTTGGTAACAATTTTTATTTATTTATTCCTTATTGTAAGGTATAAAAGTAGTGACTTCATGCATATAGGTCTTCCCAGTTAGACGGGAATATACGGAGAAAACTCATAGACGCGTCACCTTTAGGCACGTTTCGTTGCACGACAAAGACGAAAGATACTAGTCAAACGCCACGTGAGTGGTGAGACAGTCGGTATATGTGATCGATTAAATATTGTTTAGAAATTAATTTTTTAATCACACATTTCATAATTTTTTGTACAATGCTGTCAGGTAGTCTCGACCAAAACGAGTTTGAATGTTCTATAATGGAAATAGAAATGTTTGTAATTTTTTATATATTTACATACAACCAGTATGTACCTACCTGTCGTACAGTTTAACGGTTACCAAGGCTTTTATAAGTTGAGCAATTTGTTGCATTACAGGGCCAAAATTTTCATTGCCAATCAAATATATATATATAAAGTGTAATTACTTGTGTTAAACTCCGAGGCGGCGTTGCAGAGGCCGCGGCACTCGCGCAGGCCGCGCACCGGCTCGGTGTTGACGCACGCCCCGCGCTGTCGCATGTGCGTACGCACCGCGCGCACCGTGTCCGCCGCCGGCACCGCCGTCGGGGCGCACGTCGCTGCAACCGGACAACGAAAGTGTACTTTAATGAGCATCACACTCCTTGTGCTTCCACTTCCGATGTAAGCAAAGTGGTTTATTTAACGTCATCGTATGTTTCAAAACTTTAGTTTAACACACCACACAGATATTATCAGTGTCAAACACCGTTTCGTCCGATAGTGTGTAGTATTGCTTCACCTGAAGTGCACTTCACTAGCATTCGTGGCTTGCACTTCTTACCTGTCATCAGTCTATCACAAGATCCTATGTACTTGTGTTTCCCCATCGCACAACGGTGACCAGGAGACAACTTGGTTATTTAAACACTTTAGTGTGGCAGGTCCCCTCGGTTCATCAGGACTGGATGTTCCCATACTAGAAGACCGACCATGCTGGGAGAGGGAAGTGGAATTTTTTCATGTGACTTGGTCGACAGATATGCCTTGCAGGTCTGACCACCGTCGGTTACCTCTGATCACTGTCTGGTGAAAGCTGTGTCGTCAAAATCCCCTCTCGAAAACGACTCCCACGACGCCCGGCGAGTATGTCATAAATTGACTGCAAAAAAACTTGGGATCCTTGCGAAGGTGCGGCGGTACTTGACACCGAATCAGCTTTTTACCCTGTACAAAGCTCTAGTTGGACCACGTGTGGTACGATTGTCACATTTGTGCTGGCGCTTGCATATCTCATCTATCAGCATTGGGCCCCTCGCGCGTCACACCAGCACCGCGCGGGCGTTACGAACACGACACCATATGACGTACTCAAAATGCTGACCGATTGGCGTGTCCACAACTACAAACTTATCAGAGCTTGGGATTTTAAGGGATAGGTATAATTATCACCTAGCTCACCTTATTTTAAGGACTTTCCGATTAAATTTGAACCATATTTTTTGATATATTCACGAAAGAAAATACAGAAACTGAACGTCATCACATTAAACAACCGGACTCACCGAGATTGTCCGGTCTCTGTTTGCAGACGGAGCAACAGGTGTCGTTGACGATGTGCTCCGGGGGGCACGCCGACACGTCGGGGCACACCTGCTTGGCTGACGTTACGAACAGTTCGTTGGTGCTGTTGTTGCACGTGAACGTGGTGCAGTTGTCTTCAGACTTCCATTCCTTGCCTGCAACCAGTATGTGCGAGGGATATGATATTCAACTTACACGCTTTCACACCCATACTCCATAGTGATTGTCTTAGGTTCCCCATGGGCAGGCGACATGGACACACATCAAAGGAAACTAAGGCACGAGTACGAATAGTTATCAGTTACATTAACGTGTGCAGTGTGCACTCGGCCGAGAGTCGAACTCAAGACCTTTCGCTTAACAGGCAGAATCAAATACTCTATGTGCTCTGTTATTACGCTGGGAAGATCAGCACGTCCACTTTGCTCGCCGCAATCGCAAGGATTGTCTTTTGGATATGATGATGTCTAGGCCGTCAAATAACCGTAATAATCACCCGCTGCACTGTACAGCCGTGACTCACCCGGCTCCACGAGGTGCCCGTCGAGCACGCACGCGACCTGCTCGCAGCGGCCGCAGCACGCGCCCGCCGGCGGCGGCACGTAGCGCGAGCCGCGCGCGCACCGCTGCTCGCACGACTGGGTGTTCGCCGCGTGCGTTAGGGCGCCCGCCGCGTCGCGCGCGCACGTGTAGTTCTTACAGGGATCCGGCGACGGCCAGCTCTGACCCTCCTGTCGACGCATCCATGTATAATTTAAGATGTGTTTTGAGTAGGGCGTGTTGTGCGTTTATATTTAATGCTATTTATGATCGGTCAGATACATTGGTACCCTTGAAAAGGAATAGAGAACACCTCTTATGTATTTTTTTTTATTTTTATTAAAAAAGAGTGCTCACGACTTTTGTAATCTATACCAAATACTAATCTCTCTCCTATGTGATTATAACAACAGACAAAAAGGCATATTTATCTAAATTAGTAATCGGTAGCAGGTCTACCTCAGACAAATCCCGCAACGACGGCTCCTGTCATCAGATACAGATACATTGATTGTTAACGGCCGTCTAGGTAGTTTTAATGGCTGACCTGCATGCAATGTGGTCGAATCTATATGGAACCATGGTGAGTTTTAGTTTTTCAAATAAGTGCCAGGAGCTCAAGGGAACGGCGCAGAGAAGAGAGAAGGACAGAACAGTACAAGCGGACGCGATGTGTCGTATAAGTGGCATGTCGACGTACCTGGTAGATGTCGTTGTCGACGCGGCACCCGACCGGCACCCTCCGGGGGCAGCACTTCCCGGGGGTCTTCTCGTCGGTCAGCACGAACTGTTTCCGCACGGCGTCCGTCACCTCCGGACACGTCTCGTTCGTGCTCTGCACCTGCAGCTGTACAACGACACCGACTCGCTACAGCATCGGGTGAGTTAATACACCTGCGATTTGTCTAGGTCCGGACAATGTTCCCAATCTATATATGTTTATATATAATGGAATACATGCGTGTATGTATGTTCACCTAAAACTCGGGAACCGTTAGCCCAATCGATATGAAACTTTGCATACACACAAAGGGCGACGTGACCACTCCGACGAACATGGTTACGTTAGTGCCGGATACCTATCCGACCCTATCGCTGGTGGTAGTGATTTTTAACTTTTGAACCGTACGTCGAATTGATATGAAATTTTGTTTATATGCATGTGGCAGCACTGGGGAGAAAAAGACTGAAAAAAAAAAACCTTTAAAACACACTAAACACATTGTTCCCCCATCGGTAATCCAACAACTTGTTTTTATTTGTTATTCAAGACGGCAAAACCAAAAATATTATATACCAAAGTGCTTTAGAGTAACAAAACTAATATAATCAATTGTAACAAGATTATTGTAGTATTATCTGTTTAAACTATGGGCGTGTCTTGTGCTCGTAACACATATTTTGCTCACCGCGCCGTCGTGACTGACGCAGGTGTAGTTGGTGCAGAAGTCGGCGGACGTCCACGACGCGCCGACGTCGTGCGCGACGCCGTCCACGACGCACGCCACGGGCTCGCACTGCCCGCAGCACTTGCCGCTGCCGGCCTCGGCGTCCACGTACTTCCAGCCCTGGATGGAAAATTCATTAAAACTGATATTTTGTGCATTAACATAATACAAAGTGGATAAAGTTAGTTTAGCTTGTCACGAATCAAAAGGGAGATAGATAAAGATCGGGATTCAAATTAAGGTCACAGCAAGTCAACACTTCAGCTAATCAAGTGTTTACCGGCTGGCAGTCCTTGTTGCATCGCTCCACGGTGGTCACCTTCTCCAGCTTGCCGGTCTCCAGCTGTGTACACTGGTACGACTCGCACACGTTCTCCGCAGACGTCCATTTCTCCCCCACCTGACAATGTCCAGTCAAATTTATTTACCAATAGGTTTTTATAACAATTAATGATTCGTCCAGGCAAACAAGTTGATCACTGTGTATCCGTCGTCAAATGTTTTCGGTGACATCCGTGCGTCTGCGTGTTGTGACCGGGAACCGGACCCGGGGCTCCTCGCTCGGCAGGCAGGGTCACTACCGACTGGACTACGGAGTTGTCAACATTAACAAAATTGTCGAGAGAGATGGAGAAAATACTTACATTATACCATATTCGACGCAACCAAAAGCTATTGGGAACTATAGATGAGATAAAAAGAGGGAAAGAGAGAAAATTAAAGAAGTCATACGAACTGATAAGTCAGACTTGGGTTTTTTAAGGATGCACTTGTGGTTGCATTTCTAATTTAACATAAGGCAGAAATATTACTGTGAAAGCAAACACCAGATTCAATCAGATAAAATGAACCTATCGCCTGTAGGATGGGCAGGGTCGCTGCTCCTCGTGACGGTTAGTTGGTGATCCTCACCTTGTATACGTTGCCGGCGTCCCGACACGCGATGTACACGGGCGCAGGGCAGCAAGCGAAGGGCACGGGGCGCGGCTCCACCTCAAACTGGTCCGACGCGATAGCGGGACACTCGGTGACGCGGCACTCGGGCGTCACGCCCCCGGCGCCCCTGGCGCAGCGGCACGAGCGGCACGGACCGTCCAGCCAGGTCGCGTCCAACTTCGAGAGACAAACCAACTATGATGTTCAACTATTTCGTAATCGCGCTCGGTGATACCTGTTCACCTCCGTGTTGCTCGTGTTTCGCTTGTTGTATGGGACATGCGAACACTGTCAAGGGTCTAGTTCAAACCGTACCGTATAACGCACGGTGCGCGGCTGGACATGCGTCCAGAATTACTGTCCGTCTGCTGCAGTGCTTAAGATTTTTATTAGTATAGATAACGGATCGGAGGAAGGTTAATGTTAACTTAAGCATCATAATAATTTGACGTATCAAATGGTGGTCTCGACAAAAATAGGTTGTTATAAAAGAAAAAATTGACAATTTACGAGGCAGTAAATATGCGAACTGTTCCGTGTTGTCGAAGGCACTTTTTTATTGATTTAGATCTATTTATAAATCAGGTTTTTTTATGTTTGTTTATGGCTCACGGAACGCCATGTCTATACTTAATATTTAAAGTTAAAATTTCAGTAAATAATGCAACCATTATTTTAAACTAAAATATTTTAGAAAAATTAAAATAACGTATGGCTTAATGTTAAATGGTAAACTCACCTCCTTGAGCACCAGTTGCGGAGACGCGCGAGTTCTCTCTCCGCCCTGCGGGGACGCCTCCCACTCCAGGGTCACCACGCATTTGTCCTTGGGCAGCACTGAACCATACAAAATGATAGTATTCAGTGAGGGTGGCGGGACGTGTTGCCGGTCAGTTGGGCACCAGGGGCGGAATAAAAAATGTGAGATTTTAAGACTAAAGTCTTGACGGACCAACAGAAAGCACACTGATTAAATAAGGACACAAGAAGGTATATTAAAATGTTACTTAATATGGTAACCTGTAATGGTCTCCAAGGGTATTTCAACAGATTTACCACTCGTGTATAGTTGGCGCACTCACCGCACTTGTACTCCGGGCAGCACTTGCCCGTGTCGTTGGCGGTGTCCAGGGCGTGGTACTGCGGGCACGCGGGCGGCTCGGGGCAGGTCTGCGGGCGGCACAGCAGGCGCGCGCGCGGGCAGCAGCCGCTGTGGTCCACGATCCGCTGCACACCGGGCTCCATGATGTCCACCTCGCTGTCGGTCGGGATCTGTTCGCACTCGCCCGGCGGCTTGCACTCTGCGCCCAACAAACAGTCGCGATCAGACAACGGCACTAGATAAGTTTATCGAGGTGCCGAGGTGCTACGAATTTCTTTTTTATATTTTAATTTAATTTGGTACTACCAAAAATTGCACATGTAATATTTATACAGAAATACCGAACACTGACCACACGCGAACTCCTTGCAGCCGTCGCTGGTAGTCTTTTGTTTCAGCACTTGTCCGAAGCCACACTCCATCTGCTTTGGCTCTTCACACTTCGTTTTGTTCTGTGGCTTGGGCACTGGAAGTTCATGAAAAAATCATACGTACACTATCAAATATTCTTCAGTGCACACAAGGATGATAAAACGTTTATTTTATTACGTATAAGACAATTTTAATATTAAATAGTGTTTCTATTTCATTATGCTCCAAATTTTAATTGAAATAAAATAATACCCACGAAAATGTTTTGCCACAACCCTTACTGGAATAGAATATAATTTCAGTACAGATTTGCGGGGTACTTGAGTACGTTTTTAGATAGAGTACATATATTAATATTAAACATAGGCAGGTAAGTGGTCACGAACCGCATAAGTAGGTAGGGCAGCAGGCGCCGGGCTTGCCGGGGCTGGTGAGGCGGTCCTCGTGCTGAGCGCACACGGGCGCCGAGCACGTCTCCGTGACGCACGCGACGTGCGCCGCGTTCTCGCCGGACAGCTTGCTGCACAAGCACGACGTGCACGCGTCCTCCTGCCCTCCAACACGGACAATTCACTCATCACGGATAGGGTTGTTATTTTGAGAGTTAAAGCTAAATGCCATGTTGACTTCAATATTGAATGATGATTGATGACATCGATAAAATAAATTACTAAATAAAAAAAAACTTTTTACTAATTAAGGGCTGCCAGACTCATTGATACCCCATATCACGGCAGGAACCCAAATAAGGCATCACCAAGCAACACAAACCAGAGAGCAAACATTTGTCACAAAGTAGGTACACACAAGTATGCTTCAGCTATGAATTAAAATTCGAGATAGGGCGGGTGCCGTCGTAGCGGAAGGCTAAGCGGGTCTTATTATTAGTTAATCAACGTACGTTTGTTCGGTGAAACACGCAACACGTGACACCGCAGCGCGCGCGACCTCACACGTCAGTGAGATGCGGTCAAATCTAAACGTAACCCATCAAAGGCAATCGACGACGACGAATTATTTATGTTCTATTATTATAAAAGGCATCCACTCCAGTCTCCGACACAACGTTTCCCTTGCAATATTAAACACTTTATCGAGCAACAAATTTATAATTAAACAGTGATTTGTATAAAATTTATAATGTTTTTCAATTCGATGTATGTGATTTATGTGTGGAGGGGAGGGGGTTACAGCGTTTGAGGCCTTTGTACGACACTTATGTACGTTCAAAAAGTATTTGGTAAATGGCCGACCTGCCACTGGTCGCCCGCGTAGTGGTCCCCGTTGGCGTCGCACGGGAAACACTTGGACGGCTCGATGCACGTGTTGTTCACTCGCACCTGTTCATTGATACGATTGCACATTTAAAATAACCTCTCACACGTTTTTACCGTGATCAAAGCGACGACCACTCGCGACGCTCCGCGGACTAGCTCGTAGAAAACCGGAAGGTACGATTTCCCCGCATTGATCATGCCTGGGGAGCGGTGTAAATTTTAACTTTGTAAAATTCACCTCGTACACGCACACGTTAGGCTTAAAAACGTACAAACAAACGGTAGAAAGTTACCTACAAATATACATGTACCGGTCTAAGAGCTGTGAAGCTATAATTATGTTTCCTATTTAACATTGGCGGTAGCATAGATGTACAGACAAATAACCTAACAATATGAATAATCTGATTCTAATCAGGCGTTACTTTGCGGAAATTTGTTGTTAATGAATTAGTATTAATTTACTTTGCAACAATCCGCAATAAGTGTGTAAGTGGGATGCGCTCACTTTGCCCTCCGGACAGAAGCAGCCCTCGGCGTGTGGCCTGCCGCACGCGTCGTCGCCCGCCGCCACCCGCGCGTGGTTCTCGCACGTCTCCTCGCAGCCGACGCACGGCCGGTACACCAGCGGAGCATCGCTGGTGTTACAGAGCACGTGTTACTATGTATATGGGGCTCCAACCTTAATACACACGGAGTGCATTTGTTGCACAACTGGGTGATGGCGCCAGGCTGCTAGAGCTGGTAGTCGCTGGACGTTACCTGTCACCTTGCTTCCAAAATCAATCGTGAAAGTAGAGTTAGTTAAAAAATAATTTTCCCGCTTCCTTCACGGCCGGCGACAAGTTAGTGAAGTCGTCACGTTACTGACCATCTGTCTACTGGTCCATCGGCTGTTAACATTAACCGTTAATACTCCCGCGTAAGTAATATGTACAATAAGGACACCGACCACCGGTAGGGGCACAGGCCGTCTCGCCACGCGAGGCACACGCCCTGGCGGCGGCACTCGGCCGCGTAGCGCGCCAGCGTCGGGCACGCGTCCGTCGTGTTCAGCTCGCACAGCTCCGCCTCGCACTGCTCCAGGTACGGCTGCGGCTCCACGAGCGCGTGGCACTGGCGGGGGTGCCGAAGGGATATTAACGTGAACTATTTGTTTGTTGCACGGGCAAATCTTACGAGGTAAGGGACTACGAGCTTCTGCCTTTCCGGATTTGGAAATATGACCATGTATAGCCAAACGCAGTGATACATCTTTGCCATATCTGTGAAGATCCCGATGGCACGGGATCAACAAAATTTTCAAACCCGGCCAGTGGTTCCTTTCTTTAGCTATGTGGGTATCTACCACCTACTACGAAAGATTCTTTGCCAACATAGTCCTTCCGACACCGCGTCGGACCGAAAACATTGCTCATATTTATATCTCGATATAGTAGGAATGATAATGCTTACGGCTCCAAACTTGTCAACATTGTTGAGGTTGTAGCAGGGGTTGGACTCTGGAGGTGGTAACACGCAGGGTGGTGGCGGAGGAATCTCCCCGCACTGCTCCTGCGGCGGCACCTCCAGGGTCGTCAGGATCTCTGGAGTAGCCTGCCAACTCTTGCCGTACTAAAGGAAAAATAATATTTTATAGAACATTAAAAAAATATATATATAATTAACAATTAAAATTTTATTCGTAAATGAATTTTAATTAACGTTAATTCTTCAGTTATTCATGATAGTTGGAACAACTCGACATAGTCATGTTTACTAATAGAGAGAGTGAATTTTGTGTGTTTGTGTATATGCAGAAAGTAGTCTCCGGATCCACGTTACCTACTTCAAACTCTACCATTGGAAAGGTATTTTACTACAGATGGACATACACTAAATATTAAGTGCATATTTATGATCATTTATTGTTAATCCCGAATAATGTCGCAACATGCTGCTAGTCTGAAATGAAAACGAGCATATTTTCAAAATTCCTTATATTGTAAATTATTATGACATACCTCTGTAATTGATGCAATGTTTATGAATAAAAATAATCTCATGTCTTAACCTTACATTTAGTACGTGGCCCAACACGGCTCGAGGATCACGCGAAACGTACTGGTAATAACAGAAGATATTTTAAAGAGCGAGATGAGAAGAACTGGTTACCGATTCGAAGTCATCGGTGACGGTCCCGTTGCTGGTGACCAGGTGCTCCTGGTAGGCGGCGCACACGCCGCACAGGCCCTCCGTGCGGTTCGCGTACAGCGCGGACGGCACGCGCACTGTGAATTGCATCTGTGACTGCAGAACTCGTAACTGGAACGGAAGTACATATTTAATTTATACGTCACACAACGTCGTGTACGTGCTGGAACTGGACCCCTCCGAGTGCGGTTCTGTTGACGTGACGACCGAAACGACACGAGTTTGGAACTTAGCAATCACTATGAAAGTACACCTACAGCGATACAGACTGGGTGGAGGTCAACGATGCCGGAGCCACAGGACGTAGTGGCTCTCGGTCGCGAAAGGTGGAGAGGGCTTCGTCAGCTACGCTGACAAGGCCCAGGACTGAATTCAGAACATAGAGAATAGCAAACTGCTAGATAGAATTCCATTCCCAGCACTAGCCCAAGTACAATTACAATGCCAGTGTACCAAGGTTGTTGTAAATGTCTCCCATCGGCTTCTGTTATTATCTGTTACTGGTGGTGAACCAATAAAAATATTGTATATTTCCATGAGGAATTCCTGTATATATGGGTGTATGTGTGTATAGATATACAAATTTTGTATTCACATTAGGTTTTGCTTCTTGAGTTTACCTATATAGTGGTTTAGTGAAAAAAATGCGATATAAATTTTACGTAAAAAAAAAAAATCCTATAATATTCTTGTAACATAGTGCCATCTCATATATATTGTGGTACTTGTACGATTGCCAACGGCTGTAAAGTACTGGTAACTCACAATTTTAGAAGATGCCACTGTATGACAGTATTCGAATTAGTTCAAATTATTTTATATACGGTTTTTATGTATAACGTATATGTAGTGTACCATAAAACATATGTAGGATGTTCTCTGAAAAAACACGATTTTACAAAAAAGTAACTGCCCAGCGAAGCGAGGTCTCCCACGAACTACATTTAATTGCCACTACTGTCTGTTTATACTTCTCAGTCCCCTGGTAGACGGGTGGGACTCTCAATTGTAAGGCACTGGATAAACCTAAATGTACACGGTCGAGCACCGACAGCGCCGAGGGGCAGCGACCCCCCCCCCCCCCTCCTATCCTAGAATAAGTAGTTTAAGTTTTTACGTATTTCATTTTATCATATATCATTATCCTAGTGTCGGCCATTGAACATCGTGACGGTCGTACCTCGAGATGCAGCTCCGTTAGCAGCACGACGGCGTCGTGTCCCTTGTTGACGGTGATGGTGGCCCACTCGTTCTTCGTGGGGCTCTTGTACACGGGGGAGCCGTTCACCGTCGTCACCAGCTGAAACCGAATCGAGCCGTTCAAGTTGCGTCGCTGCGTGCTCTGTCCTGCGTGCTGGGTGTTTATTACGTTTATAAAAATAAATGTTAACATCTGTTTAACAAATCATTTTTGGAATGAATTTAAATTTTAATAAATTCGCTGATGACTTCATAACAATGTACAATTTATATCAATCAGTGCAGACCATATAAATACCATTTATTACAATTATTCAACATTTAGATGAGTTTCAATATGTTTCAATAATATTTATGTTTCATTAATGTTCGTATGTCATTTAGTACGCCTACACGATGTTCGTGTTAGATGAAAGTACGTTTAACTAGTATCGGTGTTTCGTGTTGGTGGAGTGTCTCTCGTTACCGCGTTGGTGTCGCTATCTCTGCTGATCGCCACGACGTTGTCCCCGTGGACGAGGTGAACCATTTTTGTGCAGATGCTGGCGTTGTTTTCTTTACACGGCCCGTTCGTGGCGTACACCTGCAAATTACCGTTCATTGTACACCTACGGACACGACACTGTGAATGTATTGGAATATATTTACTAGGGAATTTTCACTTAAAGTTATAAGTCATAAAATTTTCATGTATAAGTAGCGGAGCAGGCAGACGTCGTTCTGTTAAAGTTTTTCGTAAAAAAATAAAAAACAAATTTCATGTAAACCATTAACGGGTTCAAGTAAACTATACTGGGATTCACGTAAAAACACACAGGAAAATTTTCATCAGAAGAACGTCATGTTTATGAGGACCTCGGTGACGTGCAGAAGAATATTATATATAAAGTTTAATAACCATCACGCCAGTTCGTATATAAACATAAAAATTGGCAAAAACTTGTGTACCGCCACCTACCTGCTTCAATCACATTTATTAGCCATATTTTAGAGAAAACTAGTATGTCGCTTGGTGTAAAATGTTCACCTACGACTGACTGTTGTACAACGACGACTCACCTTGAAGTACGACGTACGATTTATGAATAAACTATACGACGTACTTGGTAGTCGTGTCGTCCGGTGTGGTTGCGGTCGCGCGAGGCGAGGTAGGTACAGTTGCCTAGGAACGGCAAGTCGTCGCCCTCGAACGCGACGTACCTGGCCGGCGTGCCCACGCCCGTGCAGGCACCTGCGCGGCGGGAACACGTCAATACACTTTATACTTCCCTGTCTAATTCTACTTCTGCAGTTACAATGGTTGGTGCTCCGGAGGGCACGTAAAACCGTCGATCGATAACATTAGTCAGGCCACGCGTGACGCCTTCGGGCGGCCTTAATTACCGCCGCCACTTAAGTTGGTCACTAAACGTTTCAACAATTCACTCTGCGGTACCACGGTGAAGAACGCTCCAGACCTCAATTATAAGAGCCCCGTTTCTTGTACTGTACTACTAATGGGGTTAAGTGAACAGTAAAAATAATTGCATCAAGTAGGTTAATGTTTATTTTTTTTTATGGTAATAACCGACAAACGAACAGACAAGCCAGCTGATGGTAAGTGGTCACCGTCGTCACCGGACATCAGCAAGACCAAAGGTATCACTGACGCGTTATCGGCCAGGAAATGAGAAGGTAACAAAGGAAGTACTCTCTAGCCAAAATGTATCATATCATAATTGTACATGTGTATAGAATCGACAGTTCAGGAGTGTGCGTGTGTCAGCATCATATTATACAGCATGTTATATTGTTCTGAACATTAAAAACTTACAGTCCAAGCAGTCGGCGGGGAGCACGCACTGGTCGCCCTTGCGCAGCTTGCCAGCCGGACAGTAGCACCCGGGGGAGCACTGGCCGTCGACGGCGGGGCATCGGTCGACGCCGGCCATGCCCAGCTCGGAGCACGTCGGCTCGCAGCGCTTGCGGTAGCAGTCGTAGTGCACCAGCGGGGGCGGGCACTCCGCCGCTGTTCGCAGATTTCATATTTTCTTTATTTACGACCACCGACGAGACGTTTGTGTTTTGGAGAGGTTGATACACAGACTTGCAGGTCTAGCGAGCTGGAGATTTATCTTGCAGGCTTATGTCACTTCCTCACGAAATTACAGATCTGTAATTACTTCCCATCCGTAATTCGACTGAAGGAAATACGATTACAATATTCCCTGCGGAACCTCATACTAACGAACTCTTCCACCCGAGATAACCCTGCCGACATCAATACGTCTGAAGGGTACCGATTTTGTTGATATCAAAGACGTCAGTCTGGTACGTATAATTTCTTACACCGTGGTGGAAGTTTTGGTTATTTCTGACCGATATCAAAATTTAATTCACCTTGATATATTAATTACCATCGAAATTAACTTGAGTTAGTATCGAGCTCAGCATGAGCACGAGAGATTGGCTGCGATCCAAATATGAATAAATCCTCCTGTATAGTCAAAGTTTACGAATGTTGCTACTCACGGCAATCCATTAACGTCCTCCAGGAGTCAATGTTAACATCCTTGTCGGCCGCCAAGCACTCGGCCACCAGCTGCTCGAGCAGCATGCAGCGACACTCCTTGTCCGTCAGCTTGGTGCCGTTCACCACCAGCTCCGTGCATTCGCATATCTTCTCCAAGCAGATGGTGCGCCACTTATGCAGATCGAGAACGCGAGCGCATTGAGACAGGGGCTCCTTCCTGCACGTTACGATCATATTGTTTACTGGGAATTTCTCACTATTTACCGTCAGGTGCACCTTTAAATGAGGAAACGTGACAGTACCATCATCCATACTAACCAATAACCTAGTATAAGGCGTGGAATAATACTGGTTCATTTTTTTTTTTCTATTTATCAAATTATCGAGATGTGAGGAAAGAATGTTTACATGCAGATGAAAGTGGTGCTTGAATGCTGATCTTAAATCGACTGCAGCTTAATTATTTCTCACAACTTCTCCTCTTTCCTAGATTACAGACCTCACACGTTTGGACGTTAGACGTTTTTGGGTCATCAAACTGACTTTGTTTTATGACTGTACAGTTATCTACCTACGGTAAACAGCATAAATATTTCATTATTCCAATTGGAATCCTTCCTTTAAGAGGAATCAAAGAAGGTCCATTGAAAGGACAATTTAGTTCCGGCGATAATGATCAGTGGCTAGGTCTGTATATACTCACGTGATGACGTCGCAGAGCTCCCATACTTTCTTCTGTTTGTTGGGGTCGATGGCCTTGGTCTTGCAGGCGCTGGGCGGCAGGCCCGGCTTCAGCCAGCTGTTGCCGAACTCGTCGATCGTCCTGGCGGGTCTACCGTTGGGCATGTTGCGGTCGTTTCTCCAATTGTCGTCGAATAAGCCGCAGAGACCGTCCACTTGTCCCCTGTAGTTCTTAAATATCTAAAGAAGAAATTATTTTAACTTATTTCTTTGTTAACTTGAATTACACCATTAACATAGTTTTCACTTCAAAGTTTTCTATGACCCTTTTGAATTATTTGAATATACGTCATACTTATTAGCATATGAGGATGTTTTATGTTTCTAATTTCGGATGTTTTCATATAATTAAACATACAAAAATGTGTACATTCCTCGATATTTTATTTAAGGTACAATAAAATTGTTGGGAACTTGGGGATACCTTGTCGAGATGAGTCACGTCGAGAATGCACTATTGCGTACGTAACCATTGTTCAGCTCAGACCCAAATTAACGAGAAACGTAACAAAACCAAGTTACCCCAATCTTAACATCGCCGTCCTTATTGTAGAGCACGGTGAAATTGTATTTCCTGGACTTGATGTAGAGGCCGTTCCCGAGGCGGCCCACGTCGAAGCTGTTCTTCTGGAAGCATATCTTGCTAGTTTGCTCCACGGTGTACTCGAAGTTGTCGTATTCGATCATGAAGGTCGGTTTCACGAGAATCAGCTGATTGTCTTGGTAGACTAGCAGCTCGTTTCTGCAGCCTTCCAGCCGGCACTTTTTGCGGACTGTAAAAGGAACGAAACGCTGTATACCGATTAAAAGGACGTCTATAGTAATGCTGTAGTGGATATTCGAATCTCGCAAATTCCTTCACTATCCTACCTTTGCACTTTGATTGGCCAGCATGCCCAGTGATGGCGATAGCGATAAAAGGAATTCTAGGAGGTACGAGTGTGAGGAGCTATGGAAAAAATCTTGAAAGTACCTATAAACTGTAGTAATTTCTAATATTTTGAAGAGTTCAGGTAAGCAAAGAGAACGTGTTTGTATTTACCCATAACGCTCCAGGAGTTGAAGCGGTTCTCTCTCGCCAGCATGTGGAAGCAGATGTCCAGTTTGTACTCGGCGCCGTCGAACGTGTTGAAGGTGCGCCCCGTCACGTTGCAGAACACCTGCCGCTCCGGCGGCGGCACACACGAGTATCTGATACGAAATATTCAAACTGGCACAAAGCGTAATACAAATGCAATGTGGTATAGCGTCATAATGGTTGCGGGTGATCTTCGTATTCTTATATAGGCTGTCCCGTTGGTGTATACGTATGAAAATCACCAAGAGACACTGATAAAATAAACGCATTTATACGCATAAATCTTTATATGGCTCGTTTGTGGAGTATATAATCCTGCAGTGATCCTTGTAGAATCATCTATCGTACCTGAACCAGCTAGGTTATTCAGTCCTCAGATGTAACGGAGAATGTGACCAATCTGATACAGTGTTGCATATTGTTATCGGTATAAAGCAGGTTAGACTTTAAATAGGATGTAAACGAGCTCGAGGTTCAGTATTTTCATTGACTGCTGTGACCTTAATATGAGACTGGGATTGGCATTTCATATCAATAAAAAAATTTGTGAAAACATTTATAGTTGACATCTCCGTCATAAATTCAAGCTTGTGCTTTGAAGCTTCAAACCACATAATAGTATAAAAGTTAAAAATGAATTTATAGTCATCCCACATTAAGTATATGGCGAATGTTCAGCTGTATCTATTTTGGGGTACTGTTTACATCGCAGTACTCACTGTGGGCACTTGCTGCCTTTGGTGAGCACCGTGTCTAACTTGAGCGAATACTTGGGCGGGCAGACGGGCGTGGAGCATATGACGGGCGCCGGCGTGGAGCCCGGCTTGAAGGGCGGCGGCAAGTCGGGGATACACTTGAACTGCTCGCACTCCTCCTTAGCGACGGCGGTCGACGTGTTAGTGATCTCTTCAGGCTTGTTCAGGGAGAACGGCCGGTTCTGTTGCGGCGGGGTCTGCGGGCCTGCAGGTGAACGGTTTCTCGTTACTTCCAAAAAATTTGCGAATACTTAACAAATGTAATTGAGTCATATATTGAAATATTTATATCCACATGTCAATGTCATGTCAATGTCATGTCAATGTTAAAGGTCAATGTTATATTTCCATCATTTATTTTATGTACATTTTTATTTAGGTATGTATATATTCACGTATATTTTTGGTCGCAAATTAGTCCTCGGGCCTTGTAGTTTATATGACGAGTATAATGAGTCTATGGCGTAAATTACTATGCACCTACAACTCCCCATTCACATAAATTATCACAAATCCGTTGTGGAGGGGTGGGGGTAGGTGTTAATTATATTTTATGCGTGTGCTTAGGCAGTATAAAATATGTGTTTTTAAATTCTGTAATACCGAGTTAGAAAGCTTCTAATTTATAGAAAAAAAAGTTAAAAAAATAAAAATTTGTAATGATACGAAGTACTAAGTACTAAGCAAAATTAATATTATTATTAAAATCTAAAATTACAGCCTACCATAAAATCCTCCTTTCGAGAATCCACCCTTGGAGAATCCGCCTTTTGAGTAACCGCCTTTTGAGTAGCCGCCTTTCGAGAATCCGCCCTTGGAGCCCCTGTAATACCGTTGGTACGAGTATCGCGGTCTGGGCGGCGGCAGGTCAGACAAGCCCGTGTGGGAGTACGATGGGACTCCAGTGATGATCTTAGCGGTGTAGCCCCGAGGGCACTCTACTTTCGGACATGTCTTTGCTATGAGAGAAACAAAATTATCATACAGTTGTCTAAACAATGATTAAAATGGATAGTCACGGATGCAGCTGGTTGTGAGTACATAGCAACCGGTACTCACGTTTGACTGTGGTAGCGACGGTCGTAGGCATAGTGGTGAGGACCGTGGTGGGCTTGGTGACGCCGAGGGTCGGGGCCACAGTGGTCACCACCGTTTCGGTGACGGGAGGCCTTCAAAAACACATGACACGTGATTGTTTCTCACGATCAACGACATATGATTTGTATAAAATAATGCACCTGTTTTATTAATCTGATCGTACATTTATTTTTGAACCACGCAATGAAGTTTCATCCCATTTTAACATCATTTACAGAAACACTTTCAAATGGTTTTCACGGATATTTGCATTTTAATGAGAAATAGTAAAAAAAAATATGTTTCATCTAGCGTAGCGAGTGCATAATAACTATTTATATTTAACACACCAGTTACAATGCATTAGCAAGTTATTGTCACCGCCCCTTCCATAAACAACTCTGAAGCAACGCGCAGGGGTTCCCAAGCTGCAAGTGACATATCTGTCTATTAAAGCTATCGCACATATGCAGCAGGTGAATGGGTGAGCTGACCTGGTGGTGCACTCCAGCTCGTCGTCGGGACAGTCCTGCAGCCCGTCGCACCACTTCTCTAGCGGCAGGCACAGCTTGCTCGTGGGACATATCTTGGTGCCAGGGGGACACGGCTCGCAGAGACACTCGCACGTGGATTTAGTTAGCTTCGGAACCAAATCCTGCGGCCGAGCGAGGGACACCATTTAGAAATCGCGTCACTAAAACGTCTATCAATGATTGATCTTAATAATATCACTATAATTTATTTGTTTATACAGCTTCATCTCTTTGGAGACTCAGTGTAGGGCTCAGGTGTTCAGGGTGTGGTTGGGGTGCCGAAAATTTGATACAAAAAAATGAGCCACGCCATCGCTTCAGCAACTTGCTAGAATGAGTTGTTTTAGGAGCTGCAAGAAACTTCCAAGGAGTATTTGTCTTTCTACTTACAGCTTCAAGACATCGTCCTTTGGGTATAAATCAAGGTCATATCCAAGCAGTCCTCTGTTTAAAGTAATTATCTAGTTTGTAATAACTTTTCTTATATTATGTGTGGGTGCACATGTGTTGTTGCGCGGACGCATGTGTATCTTCGTGTACATATATGCGTGCGTATGTGAATGCGTGTAAGACGTACCGGTGCACAAGCACACTGCTGCACGGGATTGCAGGCGGCAACCCCACCCAGCTTGCACAGACACTCGTCACAGCTTGTGGCCTGTCGGAAAGTCGAACCCACGGGGTACCTGATAAGGCAATTATACAATATTAGTTGTTATACAATGTTACAATATTAGTTGCGGTTACAAATTGGATGTGGGAACGTAAGAGGCAAAATCTCCGTAATCTTGTGTTCAGTTGGTCAAGTTGAATAGCACATTAAGCAGCTGGCTCCGGTAGTAATCGGTATAAGCGATCGTTTTCTCTTGTTGGTGAACTGCACAGGTCTGCGTACATTCACAATGATCTCTAAGGTCTTTGAGCGAAGTCGTTCAACTTCCCTAGATTGGCAAATCTGTGGTTATATGTATATGTAATGACTCCCCTCCCAATCAGAACGAAATGCTACAAGCATCTATCGAAGGCAGTCCAGACAGATTCAGTTCAGCCTAGTGAAGTGAGCGTGTGTGATAGTTACGTGATCATGCCGACCACGCAGGGACACTGGTCTCTGGGCACGCAGTTCTCGCCGTCGTAGAACTCTTCCGGCGCGCACTGGCACGACACGGCGAGCTCGGCCGGCACGCCGGGGCACGGCACGCATTCCGCGGCCGTCGTCGGCGTCGTCGGCGAACTCACCTCTACAGGCCGGACGGTCGGCGCTGATGAATGGAAACGGCAATTTGAGATTCATCCAACTACAGTCAACTGTGGCAGATGTTGCTCTATTCATAACGGCTAGTTAATTAATAATAGTTGTTGCCCTACTGTACATATAACACGCGCATATCCATTGTAACGCAATTAATACTCTCAATAAAGCGATGTCTCCCATCTGTATCATCGTCTGGGCGAAACAATTGTGTGAATATAACTTCGAACGGTCAAAGTACATATATCCTTTTCGACAAGGACAACGATTATCGACTTGGCTGTCTACATTCAGGTTTGCTTCGATAAGCTTGGATAACCATAACCATAACTAAAAGTCGTCTATCTAATGTCACATAATTATGATATTTTGTATTCAGTACGGTGACCATCGACCCCGGGAACGGGAAACAGGGCGTGTCGATAATGTATGTTACATATCCGGCAGAAGTAACACGCGCTAACTTTTATGCTGTGTAAAGTTGTCTTAATTATCATACCTCAAAATATGCATGTAACAATAACATTTTAACTGATCGCTTTCTGTGCATGGAGGAAATATGAGAAAATCCATTATTAGGGGACTAAACTAACTCAATAGAACTCAAAAAAATAATCGTTACAGTTTTTATATGTTCGTCTGGGATCAAAGAACGACTTAACAGATTTTGTTATGGTTTTCACAAACGTATTGCAGCAAGCATCACTAAATGTTTAAAGTTTCATTTTAATCCGTCTATATATAAAAAAGGTATAAATAATTATACGTATCTCTAATTAACAGAACGTGACAAACCCAGTCGTAAAGCAATGCAGGTTATTTGTAAGCGTAAGGCAAACCGCCTCCGCTTCGCTTCAGAATCACTGCCTTTTAAAATGAAACTAGTAGCACGGACGCAAGGAGATCACCGTAGGTGTTTATTTGATGCAATTTGAGCATGTATGGGAAACAGAAAACTTACGATATGGTTCGAAGCATCCAATAGGTTCGATTCGCATCTCTATGTTCTTGTTCCATTTAATAGGCAGCACCTTGAGGTACTGCGCGTGTATCGGC
This sequence comes from Agathymus mariae mariae, assembly GCA_018251895.1. Classification (NCBI taxonomy): domain Eukaryota; kingdom Metazoa; phylum Arthropoda; class Insecta; order Lepidoptera; family Hesperiidae; genus Agathymus; species Agathymus mariae. Next base: position 19,893 of record DWPT01001045.1, read on the forward strand.
GGCCGGAACTCGTTTAGCACCTCGGTATCCTTGTCGAAGTTACCCGGGAACATCTTCACCTGGCCAGCGCTGTCTACCACCGGGTTGAAGGTGGTCAGGTCTGACGTGTACATGACGTTGTATTCAGTGACCCAACCGTTGACGCCGCCCTTCGTTTTGACGCCCGTCAGGTTGCGCGGTGAGGTGAAGTTGAACTGGAACAGACATTAGGTCCGACTAGCTGACTTGGTCCCTACGCAGGACTACTAACTACTAGCTAGTCTCGAAAATGAACTCAACCCATCATATCGATCACAAATTTACAGGTTACTAAAAGATGCACCGGTCATTTT
>DWPT01001046.1:0-20224 GCA_018251895.1 Agathymus mariae mariae
TTTCTACATAATTGTTTAAAAATTGTGTATACTAAAACCTCAAAACATTCATTTTTGTTGATATTTTGGCGACAAACAATATAATATTGTCTGGCACATGACCTAGATACTTACCCTCGTTTCTTTTACTTAACCTTATGAATAGAAAACCCTAGATTTTATTTACTATTTTGTTTTAAAAATACACCCAGTAAAAATATAAGTCCTGAATTGGAACCATTGCATTAATGATCACATATATGTTTATATCATTTTTCTATTATAGAAATTGTTGTGTGATATTGCAATTAACTGAATCATTACAATTCATAACATCTCCATTATTATTTTGATTATGATGATTTATTTATATTACAATCAGACAAATACGTAACCTTCATCCTTCTTCACAATAAGGATGAGATTTACTACACTTAAAACAGTCACATAAATCGAAGTTAATAATAATAAGCCATCCTATCTTAATGGACTCTGCAGTAACTAAACACAATGAGGAACCTTGGAGTAATGAATTGTCTTATTGTCTAGCGTCTCCAGGCCTTATAGGCCACCAACCCAGCCAGAATTGGTGACAATGACAACGATCGAGGCCGATTTTAGTTTGACCGGAACGCCATCTAGATTAGCCGTTACTTGCGCCGCCATTTGCAATGATACGCCATATTGGTCAGCCATTTTCTACGGCCATGTTATTGATAGATTATGTGTGTTGTTTCAACAATGAATGATGATTTTGTGAGTTTTAATCAATGGTAGAGTTTTGAAATGGTATTGTAGCAGACAAACTATGACGAATCGAATCTTATGTCCAATGTTATGTAGATCCTATTGTTGGGTAACAATAGTATCAATCATCCATCCCTTTTTCAATCATCGTACTCGTAACACAACGCCAGCGCACTGAAGCTTTTCTTTTCTAACGGAATCAAGTGTTACTATACTGATTTTAAACTCAAAACCTGGGTGTCACAAACTCGTTATTGAGTTCAACTTAACTTTTCTGCTCGCGGTATATCATATTTATAGTATCAACGGTTACCTGGTACAGTTGAAGTAAGTGTTAACTCCTTTTGCAGCTAGCTGGTATCAAGATACCACCCAGCTCAATCACGGGACCCACCCGTTCTTTTGATTGAACCGAAATATCGAAAAAAGAAATACGTTACGTGTAACTGCGCCTATGCACGTTCGGTCATTAATCTACATTTGTCTTAGTGTAAATTGAATTGAATTGGATTTTTATTTTTTAATGGGTAAAAAATACTAATGAACGACATAAAGTAGTACTTTACTGTATATTTTGTGTTTATTTAAATACTTATTGCACCATAAATATAAATTATTATTTTTCATCTAATATCCTTAACAATAGTGTTCCAATTATTATAAGTCACGTTCCATTTACAATAATCTCAGATATAGAAGTCTGAATTGAAATGGTTTAGTCATAACAAAAGACCAACGTAGAGGCATAAGAATCCTGTTTAAATGATAAGGAAGTAGAAAAAGATTTTTTTGCATAATTAACTAAAGGCCATACGCTTACAGTCCACCTAGTGTCCTGTAAATATTACAACCAAAATCACCATGACCCTTAACAGATGTAGGTGAGAGGATGAAATGGTATTTTTATTAACTTTGTATAGAGCTGCTGTCTTGTGTATAGGTCACATGTAGATTTCATTGTTTGCAAACAAAAAATAATCTTTAATAGGCTGCCTGGAAGAGATCGTTACTGAGCGATAAGGTCGCCCTTTGTATGTCTGATGTAATTTTTAAATCGCTATTTGTAATTTTATTTGGTGAGCAAGTAAAATTGCATATTTTGTATTTGTATGTTATTAATCCCTATTGACCACACATATTTCCATTTATAAACGTTAGCTTCTAGAAAAATGTAAGCTATACCCTGGAAAAAGATTATTCCTTCCTATTTCATCCCTATTAATTAATTGTTAATCCTAAATGAATTATGATTTAGGATTTGATGAGTTTACATTTTATTTGTATATTGTATTAAAGAGCAAATCTATACATATAATAAAATTCTAACTGATCACTTTCTGTACATTAAGGATATATGAGAAAAACTACTATTAGGGGCCTTAACGCAATAGAACCCGAAACAATAGATAGATTGTTAGATTTTTTTTCTGTTTATCTGTGCTTTTGTTGGCGCTAATTTCAAAAACCGATTAACCGATTTTATTCCGGGTTTCACTAATGTATTGCAGTGAGCATCATTTAATACTGTTCTGTTGCAATCAGTCCATAAATAGAAAAATATATATTTTTTTAAATAATGTAGGTACTATTTCTTAGCGTAAGGAGAAGCGAAGCGAGAGCAGTTTGCTACTTTAATTATTGAATTGAAACTCTTTGTAGACTTAGTTTTATTTTCGGATGTAATGGACTTCATCCATTGTTTACATGACATCCTCTGGAGCTCGTGTTTCACCCAGTACTACGAAGGGAGAAGCAATGCCGTCTGGTAAGTTCCGTCGGATTGCCGGGCTCTGCATCATCCAGTTTAATTATTTTTTTATATATCTAACTACATGCCCTTGTTCTTCTAGAATTACATGGTTTATTCTGAGTGATTTTTAATGCTTTTTATATTTTAATTAAAGTGTAAATAAGCAGTTCCCCCTCATCATTCCGGGCCGACAACGCATTCGGTGTGATGGATGGCCGGAGTGGACGGCAATGACTATTTACTATTAGGTGAGCCGACATTATCTTACTTAAGTCGACTTAATTTTTTATTATTAAATGTTTTTATTAAGAATTTAAGAAAAAATGGTTCGGTGATTTTATGATTGGTTAATCAAGATAAATTGGTTGGTATTTAAAATCGTGATACAGATCATATTTTTAGCACTTACGTGTTAAAGTTTTTGTAGTAGAATATTAAACTATTTGCAATTTTTTATATAACATAATTAAATAACATCTACGCATAATATGTGCACAACTTTTAGAATCCGTCATATTCAAGTTAATCGTCATCACGCCTCATAGGCATGTAGAAATTAATAAAACCATTTTCTGAATCATAACTAGGTTACAAACTGTTATAATTTAAGAGAATTTTATTCCTAACATAAATCTTACGTACTAAAGTTAGTACAGTAAGATTTTGTAACGAAAAATAATATTAACATAGTAAACATAAGCTGATTTGATTTCACGAGGCGGACATGTGATTGGAAAAATGTTTATCGGGACAAAAGTAAAGTGCGGAGATGTGACTATCACAGCGTCGATAAAAAACTACACAGATATTTATACTTCTACATTGTTACATAACGAAATATTTATTTTATAAAATCGTCACCAACTGTCAATTGTTTATATGTTTGTTTACAGACGATACCGGAAGTTATATTGTAAATAAGCAATTGTTGCATGCACTGAATACATAGAAATAATATGTCGAACTGGGTTCAACGATCGGGGCAATTTTACAACGATTTATTTCCTGTTTTGATGATATACACCTATAAAAAATAAGAATACATAGTGTCTAATAATGTTACCATCTATTTAAGATTTCTAAATATTGATAACCACGTGGGAAATAAACGCGTTACTATAATGATTGTCAGGCATGATTAAGTAGCTTGTTATGTTTTTTATACATATGACCTCAACAGATACACTTTTGACGTGCGGGCAAATTGGACTGGCCATCAACGTAATTTTGTTGTATCCATGACTGTGACCCAAGAGGACTCAGCGTATTTCATTGTGCTCTCATTCCTAACTTGGGAGAATATGGTTTTAACGGCTCTACGCGCCACACAAGCTAATCCTACTCTTGATAAAATAAGGTGAATTAGTCACGTACTCGTATTAGGATACGCTTCTGCGTTTTTTTTATAAGTTGTCAAATTAACACTTGGGTCATTACCTAGTACTTATCAGTTACCTAGTACTTACTTATTGAGCAGTGGTATAACATTAGTACAAAGGAATTCACTAACGCGTTGCCGGCTACAAAGAAGAAAGAACGTTTTTTGTTTGTTGACAGATTTTTCCATGGTTTCGATTTTTTATTAATACAATTATGCACGTAATTTTTGCTTCTATCATTTTTTCGAATATGCTTCAACATTAAAGAGAAGTAATCGTCAAAGAAACTTCTCAGCGCATCTTTTAAACTAATATAATTTACAGAGTAAATTTTATCCTCCTCGGAACTGGATGCGGTACTCATATTTCCAGAAGTGCTTGTCTTTGACATATTAATCTGTACCATCATTTCATATACTTACAAGCCACACATTAACACATCGCTTTGTAACTGAAATACTGTAAAAAGAAATGGTAGTCAACAATGCATGTGAAAAACGTAAGACTGTGAGTGATCTGCGACAAAACAACAAAAGAATGGACCTTTCTATATAAGCAACCAACAAACGAGCAGACAGGCTACTTAATGACAAATGATACGGCCACCCAGTTTGAAACACCAAAGTTCTGACCGACATACTGCCGGCCAGAACGGATCAAGCAGATCCACATATGGCTCTGTTCGTCGCCGCACTCGAAAAACATATCATATATACGACGTATATAATATTGCGGCAGATACGACTCGTTGAAGAAAGTCTCTGGTTAACGCGCTGTGAGAACTGACAACAATGCGTTCTCTATAGCCACCAGTAAGTTTCTACGCGGTTCGAAATCACGAATAAATTGTTTATGGTTGACTGAGCGAAAGACGAGACCTTTCTTTTAATGATCCCTCACCGCATTGTTTTTATAAACAAGTCTGTCAACTAGATGGTTTATTAGAGTTTTCGATTCGTGGGCGTAGAGGCATTTATGTAACAGACGTAGACACACACATCGAGATTCCTCTCAAAACGTGAGGGTAAACACCATAGTCCACCATGTAGGCCAAGTGTAACAGACTTCAAACACCTTCGAGAACTTCATCAAGCATTCGCAAGTAGACGGGTTTTTTCACAATATCTTCCATTATCAAAGTAAGTGACAATAGTGTCTGATAAGCGCATAACTTTGGAAAGTTATAATGTGTGCAGGATTCGAACTCGAGCCCTCGAATGCCTGCTCGTAGCCTGACGTTCAAACTACGAGACTGTTTCTGCTAGGTTATTGTAGTCAATGTCACATGTTATGTTAATTGCACATACGATCCGTGGAATCCTAGTACAAGGATATGAGTGTGACGGCATTTCTTTATAAAATAGTACCCCGTATGTTTTCTTAATAATTTCAGAATTACGATATACACTTGCACTCTGTTCTTAGCCATCTCTGTAGTGAACGGAACGTTAACATCAACTGCCTGCGATTCCACATTGGGCGTTTCAAACGCGCGGTCTCAACCGCCGCGAGTCAACGTCGTATGTATTTGATATGTTTTGCTGCGTACAAAACAACGTAGTATTAAAAATGACTTAAATATTTTTATATTTAAAAATAATTACTGTATAAAACAGATATGAGAAATACATTATATGTCGATGGTCATGGTCCCGTGACTGTGGTAAATGGATTATACAGTACATTATATACAATACGCAAAATACGGAAACATTTGTAATCTATTATTTATTAGTTATCCATTAAAGTAATCAACTGGCCATGGTTAGGTATAAGTAATTACGATGTTACTCGTATTTTTTAGGTTTACACTCATATATGTAGCCCTGCCTTAACAATGTTTATAAGATGGATAGTAAACCCTCTAAGTAGGATTACATATAATCAGCCTATATATGTGTATATATAATAATGAATCTGGATATAATTGAAAAATTATTTATCATATTTAAAATCTTTTGCTATATTAAAAAAAAAAATACTGGTAGACCGCATCGCGTGTGATAGAGCAATAAAACCTAATTCGACACAATATTCATAATGAACTCACATAAAACTTTAATTTCCAAAATAAAGTCTCCGCAGAAAAAACTACAATGGCTCATACAAAAGAACAAAAACATTATTTTCTCAAGCTGCGCCCGTTTATTTTCCGCAGTTAAGCATTCATACCTATTTTGTTTAGTCGATAACCATCTGAGTACCGCCGGTTATTACACTAACGAATGTACAGGTAAATAATGAATTAAATAAACATTCACACACTCGCACCTTCGCACAAGGATTCGGTATGTAGGCCTCGCTCGGGAATAGAACCAAAGACGCACCAGGCGAGGTTTCTAACAACTGTGCCATAAGATCGTTTATGGAAGACGACGAATAGTTGTAAATCATGATAATGTAATATTTTTATGGTTAATTTGTATTTTTTACTTCACAAACTCGTACTTTGCGTCCTATAGTGAATGTAGGGCGATACGAGTATGGTCACACTACAAATGTAGGCTCCGTATGTTATGACCGTACTGTTAAAAAATTGTTCAGAATTTTCTTATACATTTACCCGAAAACTTTAAAGATATTCCCTATTATTCAAACTAATTTTTCGGTTATTTCTTTAAAAGCTGACGGTAATTTTTCATTAATTTTATCATATTATAAACCATGCATCTTAAAATAAACAAAATATGTTCGTATTCTTCAAATTGATTCATTTTAAATATAATATTTTGCCCATTACCAAACAAGTCATAAATTTATAAGTAGATATATATCTATATACGATGTTTATCTATCTCAATAGTTAATTATAACTTCTTTTTTTCATCACCAGATGATTGACATAGACTGTCAAAAGACATTAGGTCTCCACTTTGGTAAAATCTAGTTTTAAGTCAGGCTAGATTAAATAAGAGAACTCTTTGTCAGTTTCAAATTTGGTAACAATCAGTTTCTAAAATGCACAAACTGTAGCATGAATTAATAAAAATAATGTTTCATTATATTCTCCTTCGCTAAACTAGTTTATTTCTTATAATGTGATTAGTTTCATTATACTCTTCTTCACTAAAGTAGTTCATTTGCTATATGGTGCTTAGTTTCAAGGACCCTTCAGACTAGGGAATAGAGTTTGGTTCCTGATTCGATTACCAGCCAGAGTTAATATTTGTTCTTGATCTTGGTGTTTTGTGATGTCTGATTTGTGTGGTCATGTCACTCACACACAGGGAATCCTATGGTCATACATTCGCACCTCCTTCCCACTCTATGACTTCATGTATTGCACGTGGTAAAGACACACTAATTAAACGTCACTAACAACCAAAACTTGATAATAACTATTTATCCTTATCTGCTCGTACCAGGAAAAAAATCACAGTGGCCGTTCGTTCTTTAAACAGATAGTAGCCGTTAAATTATTTTCTAACAGTTCAATTTCAAACAGTAACTTTAATATCCTGCATTGGATATTAATTATTGCCAACAACAATGAAAACCGTGCCGGTTCAAACAAAAACCGGTACATTTTGCGACTTCCTGGGAAACAATACAAACGCATTAATACTCACGGCGGCATGCTGTGTTGCATCATTCACGTCTGTTTCGAAATTCCACTGAGCTGCGACGTTGTTGGTGCATTCCTTCGACCCCTGTTCATCCGCCCTGATGAGGAACTCCCGAACTTGCTGCAGATTAACTTGCCTAAACCTATCGTCGATGTGATTGTTCACGTCTCCATTTATGTTTTGTGTTCCGACAAAACTAGGCTCGTTCCTTACAAAGTTTGGATCATTTCTCCTGAAATTTGGATCATTGTTAATATCGATTCTGTCATCTTGGGCCCCGTCATTGTACGGCCGCAGTGTCGAACTCGGTCTTCTAGCGTTCCCGTAATCCAAACTTGGGTATCCATTGTTACTGATGTCTGGACTCAGCCTGTTGCTAAAAGGTGTTGTAGATACAGGAAACACTCCGGGAGTCGTCGATAACTGACTGGGCCTCTGAGAGCTGAATTGGAAGTTACGGTTGTTGATGTCAAATTGGTTGCCCGGAGAGTTGACTGACGGGGTGCTAGAGGAGAACCCATAGTTGCTGTAAGGGTTACGTTGGGTCGAAATCTGCGGCAGAGGTGGCAAATCTAGCTGCGGCTCAGCTAAGCAGAGCAACGGGAGTAAGAACTTGAACCATATCTCTATAAGCCTTCTTTGTTGAGCACAGGCCATGGTTGACCGGTCGTTGTCACGTTTTCAATGGCAACCAATGGTGCGTGGTGTTCGGTTGCGCTCGCGATACCAACTGTCGGAGTGGTGCGAGCCGTGTGAATCGACTCCGTTGTCTTCGAGTTAGTAGTAAGGGCCTTGTTGATGTGTTCAAGCAAGGATAAGTACGATGCACTGGAACATCGCATGACCGAAACAGAACTACGCCTCACTGGTTTACAACATGGTAATTACAGTTTGGAGATTGTGACAACGAGGTAAACTTGATTTTTGTTTTTTGAGTTAATCAATCATTAAAGTCAATAAAGTCGACTAGATAAACAATTTTTATATTTACAAAACATTAAAGTGTACAAAAATCGTGAGTACCTATTACAGTTAAAATAAATAATATCCAAGTTGTTAACAGGTTTAGGTAATAGTGGTAATTTTATTAGCCCACAAACATTAAACCATTTTTAAATTTAACAATTGCTAAAATATACCATAGACTAAAAATAATAACCATGGAAAATTTTATCCCACGTAAAAGGATTCTATTTATATTTGGTTTAATTTTTTGCTGTGACCCTGACAAGTCTGTAATCTCCAACACAATCAGTTGTTTAATGTACTGTATTTACCCACAATATATTATATCTTATATACATCCTTACCTAGTCACAGTTATAGAACATAAAAAAATCTCATACTCAAACCTCTAAGCTAAATGGAATGATATCTTATATAAATATACATAATTATGACATTTTAATTCTTAAAAATAAGTATAAATCAAAACATTTCGAAATTACGAACAACCTATTAACATTTAACAGTATGTCCAAACAATTGATTCACAACATAAAAATACATTTAATTAAGTATAACTCAGTGTGATGAATCAGAGATTCGTATCTAGCTTCCTTGGAGGCAATTACCGCGAAGCAATGGAGGGTTGTGGGTACTTAAGTAGTAATCATTGAATAACGTAAGTCGTTAAGCACAGGTAAATTATGTTTATTATCTATATATAAAACCTATTTTATATGAAAACCTTAAAACTTACCTCTTTCTAAAAAGTGTCATTGTTTTACAATGATGTGCTTAATGTTTCTATACTAATATAATTTCAAAGAAAACATGGATATTATTCTGACTTTAAAACTTCAATGGCCGCGTTATAGGTGGTCACCTCTCGGGTACATCGGGTATCACTAAATGCATCACCGACACATTGCTTCCCTAGAAGAAATTGAACAAAGCCCTATTACTTACTCCCCGACATGACTACTGAAATACTACCTTAGGTTTAAGAATAGCATTTTTACGATGTTTTGTCGTTCCGGGAATTAGAAATACATACATTAGTTAATTTTAACTTTTTTATTTATGTGCGGATTGAAATAAACGAACTTTACATTTTAAGTGACGCTTATTACAATACGTTAGTGAAAACCATAAATAAATCGCTTAAACCATGTCTGAAATTAACACGTACAAACGCACAGACAAACAGAGTAAATTCTTACAACTGCTGTTTTGTGTTCTATTGCGGTAATAAATGCCCCTAATAGTCGTTTCTCTCATATATCAGACACAGTACCTCGTGTACGGAAAGCGATCAGTTAAAATTTTATATATGTATAGGTAGATATTTTACATTTGTTTCTATAAGATCAGTCATAGCCAACCAGGCAGGTAAAGAACCCCACTACCATGCGCCAAGCACCCAAGGGAATAAGCCCATTGATACAAAGCACAACGACCGCATGGTAGAATACTAAGCAACACGCAAATGCGATGCCAATGATGGTATTTTTGCAGTGTTGAAGAACTCGTCAATAAGCGCATTCATGCTCACGTTTCATTTCGGGAGACGTCGGTGATAACATTAGTATAACGGATTTGCATGAGTAGCAACGACCACAATAATACATACATATATATATAGAAATATTTGGGTATGTTATTAACATATAAAAAAATGTCCTTACTGTGTGGGTATACCTACTCTGTAGATGTATGTATACACGTTAGAAAAGCATGTTACTAAGCTCAAGGGTTACATAATTTCGTGAACACCTACACCATGTGACAATTAGTGTGAGTCAAACAAGAGAATTTGGAAATGGAAAATACGTTAAAAGCGTAGAAGGTTATGTGTTCACTGTTGTAATATTATTTTGTGTCAATCGGTTACAAAACCTACTTTGGGTCTAACACTGTCTACTTAATACTAACACGGAGTATTAATAGTACTGCGTTCTCCCTGAAAACAAACGCTAAAGTTTTGGTAACAGAATCAAGCAAGACATATTTAAACGGGGTACATTTTTACATACGCTGCTGCAAAAATAAAATTCGTCTTTATATACAGTTGCTTTGTTAGTTTTGTCTTGTATTATTTAATGTATTTTATTGATATTACTAGTAACCCGCGCTTAGTCTCTTTGGAAAGTACTACAGAACCAAATCTATATCTTGGGAGAAAATTATCCTCGTTTTATATGCATGTATATCATTTATATTACCACTTAATTTCATTTCAATAATATAATTCTTAATCTTCTTTTCGTAGCTTATATATATATATTTAAACATCCTTTACTCAAAGCAGACAAAGCAGTTCAGCTTAATGGCCGACCGGCTACAGTGGTGCTCCAGTACATGCGACGGATTTACCAGCGCGGTGCTTCCGGTGCCACAGTTGGCAATCGTTTCGACCCACTTCGCTTCGTTATCATTGCTTTCGATTCGTTATCGCTTTCTTCGTCCACGCCTTAGGTTCGACTATGAGTGTCGTGCAATGGCAGTATAATTTACCAAATACTTATCCGCTGCCATATAGAAACAATACTTGTGCGTACAATTAAGATGGACACAGTTAAAATTTCAATCCATCGCATGTTTGGAAGTTATTTTGTGGGTCACGATCTATGATGCTTTCACCGGTGCCGATTCGGAAAAATAATTTGTTCCACAAAGAAGTTTTTGTTTCCCAAAGAGAGAACTACTTGCGTTGTTAGGTAACTAATTTTCAATAATTCCGATCCATGAATATAGTTTATTTTTTTATAATTATTTATTAATAAATTAACTACAGCGCCTTCAAACGATTCCTGTTACAAATATGAATCAAAATTTTCAATAAAATGTGAATTCAACATCTGTCTGGCAAATCAAATAAAAGTTACATAACCACTAACAAATAAATTTATGATCATATGTGTATAAAATTTAACTACAAAGTGACGCTAGGAAGACACAATTATATGATATTTTTATACATTGTGATCCCTAACTCTATATAAAACATCTGCTTTGTTATATCTAAGCAAAATTCCAATATGATCTCTTAAACTATAAAAGACAGAACATATAAATTTATTGCCTAGATAGACCGATGGAGGATTTTCAATGATCAAAAAGCAGAGCAATATCATAACACCTTCCGACCCATGTAATAAAAATAATACACAGGATTCAATAAACAGGTATAAAAAGTGAGATGGCAATATACTAATGTTGTTTAGATACATTTTAACCAAGATAAAGTCTCAACACCTTAGATACCTGTAAACATAAGGGGAATCAAAATATTTTAAAATATTTTCTCAGTGATCACCCTTCTATAAGAATATGTGTTAGAAGATAAAGGAACAAAAACCATTGTAGGCATGATTATTTACAGAGCCATGCATCATAGGAACTCACGTTAAATAAGTGGAAAAATGTTTACTTTTATAGATCTGTTACAACCACTTCAAATAAAACACAATATTTCCAATGTTTATTTCATGAAAGGAGATATTTGATAACACTAAAGTCCAAATTTACAGTCTGTCACGATCTATTTTTGTTAACATCGATCTTAATTTAACATTAACTGGAGCACGTTAGAAATACTTCACGGTTGGTTTTAAGAAGGCAGATATTAGCTATGCAGTCTGGTAAAAACACTTTTAGTATTCATAAACGCCCTTAGAATTAAGCTAGGTGTTATATAGCCCAACGAATTCCCTAAGTAAGAACCTAATGCAATTACTTCGTCCATTGTTCATCAGGGTGCAGTACAGGAGTTTAGCCAGAACTCAAATATGTAAGGAGTTTCTTACACCAGAAATATAAGGTGTTGCCTGATGAAAAAAAAATGATTTCTTTATAATTTATTTTTACATTATAAATTTATGTGCTGTAGAATAGATTTAAAAAAAAGTACATTGTGTCGGCTCTATATAATTCTACACTATGTCTTGACAAGCGATACGCAATTTTCCTATTGTGCCAGTTCTACCGTGGGAATTAGCGATGTACCGATAACACCATACTTTAACTTATATTATGAGATGTGTACTCCTGCATACTAAGCAGATGCAAGTACCTCGAACACCACTGGATAAGGAATTCATAGAGCGTAGCCATTGCAAAATTAGACAACCTTTAGATCTTACGCTAAGATTAATAGAAGCGTAATTTGATAATTATGTAAACATATAAGGCATTTTAAGGGTAAATGAAACAATGTCATCAACTAACCTTCAATGGGTAGCAATAGCAGAATTTAAACACTTATTGTTAAGTTTGATTAACTGGCTACTATCCGTCTTTACGAATCAACATTTTCAGTATTTTGGTTAAAGTGTAAGAGAGCCAGTAACAAGAAGAGTCTATCCTTTCTTCTCGGCCGACTACGCAAATGATGCGATTGGGGTTGCAATTGACACAGCCGAGTCGAGCTTCCCTGCCGTCTACTGATAAAAAAGGACACAGACTTTGAGGTATCCTTATCTAAGGATATCTAAGGATATTTCCTGACTCTAGTGTTACTGTTAATTATTGTTGTATTGCGCGATGTCCTTAAAATACGTAAAATTGTTTAATTAAGTTGTAAGGACAAACTTTAATTAAAAAAATGTATTTTTATCGTCTACGGTCATTTACTATGCATTAGAAATACCGAAGTATATGTCTTCGGCTCTTCATTTGTACCTTTGAACTGCCCTGCGTAACCTCGTTATGTTCGACGTACCTCTAGTGACATAACAATAAAATGATATTTCGATTACGCGCACGAGTGCGCGCGGCGTTCATGTAATGAGCACCAAGGTTGCAGTGCTTACTTCGACTATCTGATGGTTTTCAAGTTCAAGTAAACGTTCTCTTGGCGCTACGATATACTAATCAAGCAATGTGATACACCCTAGCGATCCCCAAAACTTATCGCATCGCCACATTCATAACTCGGAAGGATGTGACACAAGAATAGCAAGCTGGCTTATTTATTTATTATAAATTGACTAGTGGTATCTATACATCTAATAAAATTATAACTAATTGCCTTCTGTAAGAAGGATATATGGGGGAAACTATTAGTGGGCCTTGATTAACGCAATGCAACCCTAAACAAGAGTTGTTAGAATTTCTATGCGTTTGTGCGCGCTAATTTCTGAAATGTCTTAACTGTTTTGGTTGTGGTCCTTACTTACGTTTCATAAATCATCATAAAACAATGCAGGTGCTATTTGTGAGGGTAAACCGTAGTTTTGCTAGTTTTGTTTGCTAGTTACAGTCTAAATAATGTAAAATGGACATCTAGGTTCATGAACAATGAATGCACAACCACTTAAAACTAAACATAACATTCGTAACAAAAAAAACACACAAAAAAAAATTGACAAATGCAATAAGATAAAAAACAAAACGTGTAGGCATTTATTTCAAATATTGGTTTTATGATTTTATATTTGGTATATTATACTTTATGATTTTTTGCTTCAAACACAATGAATTTTTTCTCTGACTTAGACTCCATGACCAAATAAATCGTTTATGCTCTGTAGTAACAAACGGATATGATAATTTAGTAATGGGAATTCTTAAACACATGGGAATTTCTTAAAAATCTAACAATAAACACAGAACTTCCCGAAGTTTACTCATGTTTGTTAAAATTCATTAATTTAAATACAGTTCTGTTTGTATAAATTCTTATAATATGTTGATTTGAATACGCACAATAAAACCAGGTGCGTCAACGATGCGTTACAAACTAAAAATTAGTGATGCAGCTTTTGCTGTTCTAGCATTCAAATACTTGAAACAGTATTAAAGTTAATTATACGTGTCTATGGGTTAACATGGCCCTCGCGAACTAGTTCATACGTCCCTGCTTTTGATCCTATAAACAACAGTAATGACAATAAAGATTATGCTTCTCTTTACAACCAGCGAAAAATGGCAGCTAAGTTGTTATACCTTGCAAGAATAGCGAAATGAGACGAATTCTTAAGTCTCTTCGATCAAACCGACTGGAAATTTCGCAGAGAAGACGACGGAATATTCGTATGTAATTCTGGAATCTCCTAGTATGCAATGGATGGCTGTCGAGTGGTTAGTAATTTCACATAACGCGGTATCATATCTAGAGTTATACAAGATATATATTAAATATTCTTTATTATAATATTATAAATGGTGTCAATAGCCTTCTGTTCATATATAATGCACAAGTGGACTACATATCTCTTTACATTAGTTTCTGGAGATACCACATAGCAAAAACTCGAACTTATCGTAAGGTAACGCATGATTTCACATACGCATAATCAAATTCACAATGGACTTAATTTTCCCAAGCATGACATTATATTTTATTTGTAGTAGGCGAAGGTTGCGTCTAAATGTGCGGATTTCCCTCCATTGATCAGTTTTTAGAACTGGCATGATTAAATATATCGTTTGTCATATAGCATGATCTATTGTAAATAAGCAGCAGATATGGATTATGAAAAACCATTTTTATAACGTAACAATTAGTGAGAGAACATGTAAGATGTGTTTACGATGGCTAATCGGTTTTGATATTAAAATAAAAGCCAACTCGACATTGGGACTGAAGACATTGTAACTCAAAAGCAATTGTTTCATGTGCACATAATCGTATTTACGTCTTGGCTCGATAATAAAAGGTGGATAGCGTTAAACTATTCAAGCGCGGTCGGTTGTGGAATAAATTACCGCTTAGGTGGTAAAATGTTGATTCTTAAGGATGTCTTGATGAGATCGCCATTAAGCGATAAGACCGCCTGTTTTAATTCCATAGTATGAGCTGATTTTTTTATTTATTTCCTGTCATTGTTATGGCGTACAGTAAAGAGTATTCCATTATATTATATTCTATTTTTCGGGGGATACGCTACGCTGTCGATCTCGGTTTTTATTGTTAAATAGAAGTCACATTGACAGCAATAGTCATCTCAATGACCTTCAGCTGGCAAACATCGAATCTGACGTCACTAGTTTGTACTGGAGTAACATGATAGAGCGTTCTCCATGCCTCCTAAATTATTAGGAGACAAGCTATTTATCTAGCTCTTTATGAATATATATTTTTTTCTATTGTCGTTTCGGAAAAGTACTTTTCAGATTGATAAGGTCTAACTTATTAAGTAATATACACTTTCAAACAAAAAAAAGCTAATATTTCAGTCAGTGAGAAATTGGTGAACGTACTCGTACATCCATATTTTTTAAAGCCAGCTTCTATTAGCAGTCATTAAATAATTATTTATAGGACAATATATAGAGATATACTCGTATATATAAAGTGTTATAATATGCTGTACTCGAAAGTAGTAGAAGCAAAAAAATGACGTGCAAAGTGTATTTAAAGAATACCTATATGATTAAATGATTTTGAATTTGAATTTGAATTTGAAACACCAATAGCTTCACTTTACTATCCATTTTGGGTAGGTTGCACGAAGAGGAGGGACTTCGAGTCAATATCAAAATTTCGATTGACTCAAATAGACAGAGCTCCTTACACTCCAAGAATGTTAGCGCACGGGGCATGGCTAAAGTAACTTCCGGAGACGGTGTTGGCTCCCACGCAAAACTTACAAAGGTTCTATTAAATGAAAATACAATCAGAAATGTTTTTCATTATGAATTAATTATTTTTTTAATTAATTAGGATTTTATCGTTGAACACGAATTTGAAGACGGTGGGTAAGATATTCAAGGTTTTTGAGGTTTGTCAATGAAATACGTTATTTAACGGTAATAAATATATTTGAAAAAATTTAACGTGTACGTTTAGTGACCAAGATACTTGTTCAATCTCTTGCGGAATTCTGAGTTGGCCATCACTTTTCGTTGCTCTGCCGTACAATACTCTGAAAACATTAGGTATTAATTATTAGAATTTAAATTTTGTTTTAGAATTACCGCCATACATAGAGTACAATATGAGATGCACAAAATACATTATAAAAAGTAAAGGAATATAGACGCAGTGATGACGTAGGTACTCGTACATTGCGTGGTTTAAATCGATAGATGACGTTTCAAAGTCATAAAAAGACGTTAATGTTTTTTTAATTCATTCCTGTATAAATTAAATTAGATTTTGAGAATGATTTTGTCTAAATGACATTAGTGAAATTCTCCTATCAAAATAATAATGCCGAATTTATTTAGAACGATGCAGTCCTCAACGCCAAAATAAAATTGTAAGTTTATCAAACTGGTTTTGTTGAGCATGGCATATCAGTATTAAGTATATTTAAAAAGGCTCTTGAATAATAAAATTGTCGTCAGCTTCTCTTAACTGGTTTTTACGTGATGCTCGAACATTCACGTGACTAGGTAGAAGAAGAAGGCAAATAAAAAAAATGTATCATGAGACATGACACGTCCACATTATTTATTATTTTAAGAAATAAATAATGTGAGCATAACATCCAAAACTGTTAAATCTTAAAAATAATTGCCGTCTTGCATGACTAAATCTATTTATTATCTACGAGTATATCATTATATGTATATTATCAGTCGGATTTAGGATCCTAGTTTGGTCGAACATCTGACCATCCGTTCGTTCTAAAAAATCAAGTAATCGGCCTATAATTTAATAAATAAGAAATAAAAATGGTAGGTGCCTAACACAATTTTTCTTTTTATGTCAATAATATTGTTCTGGAATTGTTTTTAAATAAAAGTCATGAATCGTTATTTCGTTAAATGAAGATTTTGTTATAATTATGCAGTTGGTACTATGTATCAATCTTTCAGATCCACGCAAACGCAGTGTTGTCATTTTTAAAAAGTGATAGTGACTGATACTTCTTGTTTTTTAATTGCAGCTAATATATATTTGAAAAAAATACCTATGAAGATGTGGAAACACAATAGGTGAAACTAGTAATTTGGATTTATTTATTCTACATCTTGTACTCCAGTAAAAGTCAGATAAAGTTAATCTATGGAATTTAAAAAATATACTTTCATAGCAAATTTTTGTCTTATAGTAATTTTTCCATAAATAAAAAAGTAACTATGCTTGTTCTTCAAATGACTTCTTGTCCGCCTATATCACCTGTACATTTAGAAATAACAAATAAAATATATTCCAAGTATTTAATTTGCCGTTGGATAATAGTTATAAGTCGATAATATATAGGTAAAATTGAGAACGATCTTACGATACATAAAGAATACGCAAATTGTATTACTTTTAGCGGCAACTTTTTTTATTTACTTTAAATAAATAAAAACTACTTACGAACTGTACTAGGTTCCCAACCGATGAACTCTCCATTCTTCTCATTTTCTTGTTTTAGCCATTCATACAGCGGCTGGAAGTACTCCAAAAGTCCACTGGCGTCCATTTTACGTTGACCTGTGAGCACCTCCATTGCGTCAGGCCAAGGCTTTGATGACCCCATTTGAAGCATTTTGCTACAAAAGAAGAAAATTCAAAATAAAAAAGAGAGGAAATAGAGCTGTGGTCTTGTGTGAATTACGTTGAACATGAATTTATATAGGCTATTATTTCTATATTCTTATATAAACGACGTTTAATTTACCAAATCGGTTACAAAGACTTGAGTATTTTGCAGTCATAGTTATATTGAGACTAAATCCCAAGCTAGCTCAGATTGTCTTTTATAAAAGTATTATGATTATGTTACGAACTTTATTGTACTATGATACAATTTACAGTAAACAATTTTGGAATAAAACATTACCGACATTAAGAACACACATCATCAAACTAGGATTTCTTTTGTCACTGATGACAAAGACAAATACAACACATCACCAAAACCTACTCGAACTTATAGCCACGAATGCAACATCACCGAAAAGCTCATGAGGTGATTATTGGAAGTGAAACGATTTACAAAGCCAAGATACAAATATAATATATACCAATATGATACAACAAAATTCTATCATAAACACATGTCTTTACCTTGACGAAACTCATAAATCACATAACTTACCCTAAAACATTGCCGGCTGCCGTGTTGTTGTAAATATCACAATTAAACAAAGGTTTGTCCGGGTCCCCAGCACTGTATTGTTCAGCTAGCTGACAAAGAGATCGATGAAACTGGAACTGGATTATGTACGATATGTAGTAACTGAAATGTAAATAGATGATTTCAGTTCCCTTACATTAATATTACTGTAAACACGAGGCAGCTCAGAACCTATGATGTTACGATTATTATTATTATTATCATTAAACTAACACGCAAAGAGTGCTAGCTTTAACAAGTAGCTTATGAAGGACCTGCAACCCACAGGCCTGACAGAAATTCCAATTTATCATATAATGTCGAACGACTAAAATGTTACGTTAATCTACCAGAGTCTATCACTTGGTGTTTGATATTACTTCGATCACTCAGAAAGATCGTTGCTTATATGTTATACTCACCGCATGTATTCCACATTTGCAGATATATGATATTTGGCAGCAGCATCGAAGTCCTGTTCGGACCGTGGCGCAGGGGGTTCGATACCTTGCAGCTCCTCTCTCAATTGCCAGTAGTGGCAGTTATAATTGTGATGTGTGGTCGTGCCTCGGAATATTCCATAACGGTATACATCGAGGATGTAACCAAAGGGCAAGAATACTATCTTGTCTAAACCCTGAAAGGATTTTTGGTGTAATCAATGAAAAAGGATGATAAAAGGAAATAATTTCATTTTTAAATGCAAAATACCGTTAAATAAATCAAACACAACAGATTCTGAGTCGTTAAGCACAGAACAAAATTGAAAAGACTGAATACCATTTTATAAAGTTGATTTATATTGGATTCTACATCATCTGGACCATCTTCAAGAAGACCCATGACGCGCAAATGTTTCGGAGTTGATACTGAGAGTGATATTACATCGCCAACAGCTTCATGAAATCCTGTAAGACAGAAATCAGATATCCTTACAAATAGGGAAATATTTAAGACGCTTTTTTATACATAGTTAAATTTATATATAGTACTTAATTACCTGGATTAGCGCCTTCTCTGTATACGACAGGCTGATCCTTGTACTGCAAATAATACTGAATATGACCCATCTCATGATGCGTGGTCGTAAAGAAATCCTTTGTAATAGTCGTGCATTGTTTGATTCTGTAATACAAATAATTTTGCTTTTATACATTTTTTTAATGTTTCCCGAATATTTTTAAAATATCCGTGAAGTTCAGATGCCGCTATGAAATATTAAAATCTTTCATTTTGCTTTTTATTACGTATATTTCAAATTGTACCTAAAATCTTCCCCGTCAGAGAAATCCCAAGCGGAGGCATGGCATACCATATCCCTTCCATCATCAGGTTTCTCAATTATGGATCTTTCCCAAAACAGTGGAGGCATGGCACTCAAGTTTAGTGATTTGAAAAATTCTTCGGCGGTTTGGAACATCTTGAGAGCCGTGTAATTCTAGAAAAACAGGAGAATAATTATGATTGTTTGTACATATGGATGAAGACATTATATTATTAAAATTTATAAAGTACCTGATTAACTAAAGCAGCGGTAACATCGACTTCTTGTTTGTTGGAATAAGGAAGAGTGAATTTTGCCACATTACCCCAAGTTTGTGCCCAAATATTTCCTGTAATAATATTATGATCAATGTATTATCCGGACTTCATTTACTTTTTATGAAAAAAAAAGTTACATACAATGGGCGAACTCAAACCCAAACAACAATTTTTTCGGTAAGCCCGGGACGGTGAAGGAAATTTGTGGTAGATATAAGTACCACATATAAAAATATAAAAGTAAATGATGTAAATATTTATACATTATACATACTTCAATAAATATACTATTTTATTAAATAGCAAAATACAGAAATC
>DWPT01001047.1:0-20210 GCA_018251895.1 Agathymus mariae mariae
CCGAAACCGGTAAAATATGATTCATATATCCGTATCCATATCCGGATCCGAAATATCATATCCATAACATCCCTAATCCAGATATCCTTAAAAGGAAACACCTTGCGCCATATCCTCGTCCGTTATTCGACAGCCTGCAATAAGAGTTGAGAAAGTTAATTGGGAGTCAAGGATGGATGTACGACGTCTTTTGCCTGAATTTTTGCATACAAAACCGTTTACACACTCACGTACTGTACTGTAGGTGGTACTTACATGTATAAAGCGTCACAATCGACCGCGACCGATCGACAATCATGCGACGTTTGGACGAGACGCGTGCCGCGTGTCGGCTGACGTAACATTTATATACACTTACTATAAAGGCGATGATTGGGCCAAACAGTACTGATTTTAACCTGTTCATCAGTTCAACATCAAATCATATTATGTGCAAGTTATTCTTGTCAAACTACGTAGTGGTTCCAAATCTTTTTCAATATATAAATACTTACAGACCCACATCTAATCATATTGAATAAGCTTTTATAAGTTAGCGCGTTCAACATCTTAGACTTCATCACTGCTTACCATTAGATCGGATTGTTGTCAAGCATTTAGTTATTTCAAGTAAAAAAAAACTGCACTAGGATTAGGATTCTCTATACAGCAATGGATTATGATCTTTACATTGAAAATAACTTACATAAGTACCCAGGTATTAAAATCTAATTTATTAGGCGCATTTTGAGTCTCTATGGACTACTTGCAAAACGTGATGGAAGAGAAATCAATATTCCGTTATGTGGACAAAATAGCAATTCATCGTACGTAATGGTCATACATCATCATGAAATCAGTATCACTCATCAATAGATTACTCATGAATTGTAAATGAAATAACAGAACATGATAATAAATTTGGATAACCATTCACAGTTTTGAAACGTGATTCGGAATTCGACAGGAAATTTGTGATTCAGTCTGAAATGATTGTCAATATGTACCGTTCAAGTGTATGAGTACAATGATGATGATGGTAAAAATTATGGTTGAAAATCATTGAATACTCATACCTGTGTGAGTATGAGTATCAAAGGGTAAAGTCAAGAAGTTTTTAAATCCTTGATTCGATGAATTACATCGACGTGTTCGCCCATAGGACAACATATTTTAATGTTAATAATTTAACAAATTATCTCTGGTTTTGGGATTTAAGTGACTCCTTGTGACCTCGTTTTTCACCAAGCTAATTTCTTGTGCTCGTGGTGCACGGCAGCAGTAACGGAAAGAGCAATAATTCTTTCCTGAGAAAAAAAAACAATTCTTGCTTTTAGAGGTCTCTGAATTCTGTACCATACAAATAAATCCCACAGCTACGTGTGCGCAATAGAAAAGTGCTCTTCGTTTAATTTACTGGATTCAGTCTATTGAACGAGTTTCACCATCAACAATGTTTATAATGACGTCCTCAGTATTGCAAATGGTGGTCACTTATGCCGTCAGTCTCTTTAGCTCATATTAAGATAAAATAATGTTCTTTCCATTTTCTAAGACAAGATGATTAGTCCATAATGAACTTGAAATAGGTACAAAAGATTTCAGCAAAAGATTATGAATTCTACGTCAGGTGACGCCCACGACCTCGAGTGGAATGGAAGAGTCTATCTCGAGCTTGTAACTTGAAGACCGCTGTATAATATCTTGCATCGCTTAAATCAGCATCCATGTGGTTAGAATCACATCAAATGCGATGATTAATTATTGATTAAATTTCCACGTATAGATATCTTACACAGAAAAATTGCAAATATCATACTTTACATCCAATATACTTAAAAGAAATGTTTGCTACGAAACTGCCCAAATATATTGGTATTCTCTAATTAACGCAACAGCAATGTAAATAAAGTATAATTTTCAACTTTCAATAAAGCTTGATTAATGGGTAATGCCCATGACGTCAAATCGGAGGGTAGTTAAATACTTCTATTTGCAAACGAGTTGGAACATTTGCGGTTTTGTTGGTAACAATTTGAAAAACAAAGTTATGGGAACACCCGAGAGGAAATAAACCAAATTAAACCTTTCAATAATAATCCTAATTATGGGTTTCAAAGATAATCAGTTTATGAAAAACTTTAATTAAAGTATAAGTTTTACTCACTAATCTGACAACGAATATTCCACCCATTACGTAGAAAATCCTAGTGTCGAGGTGCGCCTGCATGAGCACTGATTTCGTATTTATTTAGACCAGGTCAGGGCGTGCAGCCAAACTATACGTTCTTATGTACTGCGGCTCGCCTTTCTACTCAATCAAGTGGAGAGTTTTCTTCGTATTGGGGCGGCCTAGAATATGCCCCCCAATCCCATGCTCGTTGAACAGGGTGTCGTAAGAGGCGACAGAAGCCAGCTTGCTTGGTGGTAGGGATTTGCGTGAAGATTATATTATCAATATTATTATTAAGTTGTTAATATTATTATTGGTATTATTATCTTTCTGTAAAGCCTGTCTGGCTAGCTACCACCCTCCTGCTTCAGTCAGCCGCCAAACGACTCGTCGTGTTCCGGCTGGGGGCTTTCTCGAGCCAGTACTTTTTTTCTTAACTTCTCATTTCCTGGCCGACAACGTATCAGTGATATCTTCGGGCTTACTGATGTCCATGGGTGACGATGACCACTTACCACCAGGAGGCTCGTCTGCTCATTTGTCGGCTGTTACCGTAAAAAAAGAGTCATTAACTTTAAAAACAAAATTTACGTTTGTCAAACGGTAGTATACAGGGAATACAAGGAAAAAAATGACTTCAAACACTGCTCACTCCGTTATATAAATAAAATTATACTCGTCACAAGTCATATGACATTCTTGACAATGTGTTTATTGACAAACACATGTTATCTTAAAAACAGAGTCGTACACTAAGTATAATTTAATTTGCGGCAATCGTCCGCTGTTCGCTTTCCGCGTTCCTTCCTGCCACAGATCCCAGGAAGGATGTTCCATACAAGCAAAACAGTGAGATTTTTTACACATTTCATTGTACAAGGTTTGATTTTAATATAATAGTAATATCTCTGTAATAGCATTTCTATATTTAAATTGCATGCGTATATATTTTAGTGCTATTTTATTTATTTAGTATGTATAGAGAACAAAATTACTGGAATCAAATATGTGTTAAAGGTTGTATAAAGGCACCTTAACTTTGTTCTAATCAAAAATTTCTTCCAGGTCCAAAATATGAAAAAGTGATAGAATGAGTCAATCTTAGTGCATATCTAAATTATTATATACAGAACACCTATTATGTAACAATATTAAAAACATCTATTACATATTAATTTCATACATATTCTAACCAGATAAGATGGCTAGATCATTGTCAGCAAGCGTTAGACAAGTAGAAATCTGTGTATCGTTATTTAAATACCGAGAATGTCTCAAAATGTTCAACTGTAAAGGGTCGCGAGTTACGTAACCTAACCGGCGAAACTAAAAGGAATGAGTATAAAAGCTTATGTGAGGGAAACTAAAAAGAGTTTCCAGATGTGACACGCATGATATATCTGAAGGTAAATCGGATGCGAAGATAAATCGAGTACGAAGGTAAATGGGAGAAGAAGAGATGCAAGATCTTAAAGAGTAGACACAAAGAGTTTCAATCAAGTGATTCTATGAAGTTAAATTGGAAGTCACTTAAGATTCTTGCGACACTGAGCTATTAGTTTGAACTTTTTGAGTCCTAACATAAAGCAAATAGACAAATTTTACAAGCGTTCAAGTTTCAACATGTCGATGTCTAAAAACAGACCTAAACGTCTGTTAAAGGTTGGATTAATGTGTGAACTAATCAAATTTTAGTTCAAAGTACAAGACATTTTGAAGTATTCTCAGCAAATTTAATTAGCAGTGGATCCTGTCGGCTGACTTCAATGATGTGGGCTTTCTAGGATAAATAACTATCAAAAATCACTCCTAAGTTCTTTGCTGTATCAGAGTAAGCTATAATTATACCACGATAGAAAATAGAAGGTAGTGATGGTACATTTAATTGGCTACATTGGTACTTACTACCAGTTATTAGACCTTGTATTTTAGTAGAATTTATTAGGACTCTAAAGTAGATAAAATTGAAGTTCATTGCGGTAGTTATCTTCTTAATGTCCCTTACTGAGAAATGGCGATATGGTTGGAATTCATCTGCGTTAGGATGGAAATACGATGATATAACATTTGTTATGGAGTTACTGAAGACAGAAAACATTAAAGGGGATAAGATGCCACCCTGAAGAATGCCGCAACCACATCATACAAATTATCATCAAGGCGGATGCTACGGACGATCCCTACGATAAGAACTAAACCTCACAATATTGAGTAAAGATATATTAAGGAACTTAAGAATCCCATAGAGAATATTAAAATCTACTGAGTTGAATGCACTGTTAAAGTCTGATAAGCCTAAAAACGTTATCATCCATGGCCATACGAATATTTACTTTATTTATTCTCACTTTGAGTTACACATTGACTATGCTCTCGCTTGAACAAATCCCTGACCGAGGAGAAGAGATTATGGATGAGGACGATAAGAAGCTGGGGAGTTGTCGATAGGTGGTATGTTCTAGAACTTAAGAGAGAAAAGGCAGGAGATGGATTAGTTATCTTAGGTAATGGAATAATAGTCGCCTGTTTCCGTAATGCTCGCAGTCAACTCGAATTGCACAATTTTTACATTTGAAACAATTAAACCAAAGTGAACGGGGTCCCCGGAACAGTTCCAAGGTTATTTTTTGTATTATCTCCACTTTACGACGCAATGCAGCAATGCGCATATTTTAAACATGATTGTTCATTTATAAAAGGCATCGTAGAATAACATTTTATATGTTAAATGTACAGAAACAGAAAGACCTACACGGGCTAAGTCAGTTGTGTGATGTGTTGCGGGACCGGGTTCAAAAATTTTGCGGGGCCAGAATACATATCCAATCCAATAAATGTTAAATTTATTTACAAATGCTGTTACATAATTATAGCACATTTTTATAAGATAAATATTATAATATAATTAAATTTTTACACTAAATAGTTTTTCTCGCTGTTTTTCACATCAAATCTTTGATATACGTCTTCAGAAACGATTGAGCAGTCCTTGGCACGCGTCGAGAGATTGACTACGCTCACCGTCGAAGACCGTAGTAATGAGTTTACAAAAAAAAATGCTGATGTAATTTAATTTTATCATTTCATCATTAATCACAATATAATTAAACTGAGAAATTTTCATAGACTGTGAGAAATTTTCGTATCGTTTTGGTATCTCGAGACGCGGGGTCGGGTTCCGGGTTAAATTTATAAACAGAGAAATACTCGTAAGTTAAGCTTCTTAAAAATCTGTAGGTAAATAAAATGCCCACAATAAATTAGTTTTTTTAATAAAGTACTTGTACTATTGATAAACATTTTTAAAAATATTTTATATTAATATTCATTGTTTTTTATAATCCATTATGTTGTTGCATGGTGCATGCTAATACTGTTACGCTGTGAATATAAATAAAACAACCGTTATTAAACATGATATATATATTTATTCATGTTTAATTAACGTACATTTTGAAATGTGATGAAATAGACATAATTATTGCACATAATTTTTATTTTTCATAAATAAACAAAATAACAGATTTATTAAAAATTTTAGTGAACTAAAGTTAAAACATTTTCGGTCCAATAATGGATTGGTACATTTATAAAAACGTATATCAGGGCCGGATCTTCCAATAGGCTAACTAGGCTTCACTTAGGACCTCAACATTACGAGGGGCCTTCCTTTAAGTAGATCGTTCCAAAGTATAGTTCATACGTTCACTGATTGCTCTGGCCAATATTGATGAGCCTAATACCTTCTGATATCCCGAAGATTAAAATGGCCTCATAAGTGGAATACCCAAGGACCTTTGTTCATCTAAATCCGGCACTGGTTGTCATGTGTTTGAATATAAATAAAATACAAAAAGTTACATATGCAATACTTTTGAGTAGGGGAAACAATAATTTACTAGGTAAATAATTTCAGTATACAGAGTAATATACCTATTTAATTTGTACTTCAGTGTTGACAGCTTAAAAAAATATTTGCGTTAGGGATATTGTGTTAATTTACACGTACATTCATTAATACTTCATATTTTAGAAACTTAAATTGGACTCAAGAATTAAAACAGCCCGCAAAGATTTTGCTTTTAATTATCACTTATGCAATATACTTACCAAAGGTTTGGTGTCTAAATCGGACACATCAGTCATATTTTATAATTCTTAACGTTGATAAAATTTACAGACAGTCCTTACAATATAAACATGCACGTCATGCAGAACTGTTGTGCACGGAGGCATTTTTAGTATGTTTTCCTTAACTGGTGCAAGGTATAAACAATTAATAACGTTTCAAAAATTTACAATTGTCACTTTGAACACAAACCATTCCAGTGGAACTTTTGAACCATCAGACTCATTCGTTAGTATTAAATCAATAGACATTTATTAAATGTCTGTTTTTAAACAAATTGTGAGCCCTTATTGTAATTACTAGATCTTAGTCGGTGTACAACGCATAACAGCGAGAAATGTTGCATCACACCCGTACAGGTAGCCGCTCACCCCAAATGTTTCACTAATGACTGTTACAGTTAAACCACCACAAGCCACTTTAGACTTTGTTACCAAGCAACAAGACTCACACGACGTGCCGTCGTGAGATCGATCGACTTTAATATCACTGGGCTGCACAAATCACAGTAACTATTACTACTGTCAGTCGTTGAAGTATGACGCAAACGATTTTGAACTTTACTTGGTAAGTTTTACGGATCATGAAACACGCCTTTATGAATAACACTTTTAATATAACTAGGCGAGATCTTTCATTCATGCCGAGGGGCGTGCGCATTTTTGGGATTCCATTTTTATAACGATGAATGGATTCTAATCTTACGTCGAGTTTTATTACCTGTGGCACCAGATCTGTCCATTATTTTGTGTTACTAGATAAAGAATAAAAGATATAGTTTAAAATTTAATTGAAATAGAGTGGTAGCAGTAACTAGTTTATTTTCGCAATATTTACTACTTAAGGGCACTTTTTGTAAGAATTGTAGTCCAACAAAAGGAGTCATATTATTCACTTATCCCTTAAAAATTATATTTAAAAATAACAGAGTAAAAATTTCATATAGTATTTAGTAGAACAGCAATTAACTCTAACTTGATACATTTCGCATTGATACTTGAGTTTACGCAGAACATATTGAATTCTCGCAAACTCTAGCTAAATTACGCCATTGCATAGTTACGGGAAATAGTTTAAACTTCTTTTTTAATTGAAATCCTTAAGAAAGTTGAAAACTGCTTATAAATTGTCAAGAGAAGAATTGAATTGAAGTATACGCTATCAAAAAAAAAAAAATTCCAAATCGGTTAGTAAATGGCAGAGTTCTCGGGTAACAAACATAAAAATAAAAGTACAAAAAAACTAAATTGAATAATTCCTCTTTTTTTTTGTAGTCGTTTAAAAATAAATGCAGCATCAATGCGTTTCCGAACGAAGGTAGTGTTGAACCCGGTTGTGAACACTCTTCGACTGCGATCGTAATACCTAAAGGACATTTTATATTTATAGACAACAGTTCATTCCCTATAGTCACTAGAAGTTTGACATGTATTTGCTAATTAAACTGTTATGTTAGCGAACGAGCGCGGGAGTCACTACTAAATGAAGATTATTAATAGCGCAGGTACATGCAATACGAGATATACGACGCCCATATCAATTGAAATAGCAATATAACGGAAAGCATGAGGCGTGAAGTACACGTATACTGTACTCCACTAGATTGTCGCGTTGCCGTTCAGAATACTTTGAATATACGTTCTATACAAGCACTTAATATATTTTTTAATGCTGACTAACGGCCAAGGGCTAACCAGGAGCTATGGAATTACGAAAATTTGTACACGACTTTCGTAACCTAGCTATCTTAATATCGATCATATGACTTCTTGATTTGACAGTTTCACATAAATTATTTTATCTGTTATAAAATAAATAAATAAACTTATACATACTATATATACTCATACTTAATTTAATGTAATACTTTGATACTATTTAAAATGCATTTATTTAAGTTATTTTATTTAAGTATAAAAAGTGAAGCGATTGCATGGGAATTTTTTATTAGATCTTGCTACCTGAGTCCAGGCTATTTTTATACACCAATTTATAAATCCTGCCCTGAGTGACTATAACATATTGTTTTCGGAGTGTGATTACATGCTTACTATTTAGTATTTAAATAAGTATGACTAGCACAGCAGGCCTATGCAGTTTAGTATACAAAAACATTGGAGTATTCTTAACATGCTGGTTCCTTGAATCCAGTTCGAGCATTATCAACAGGATTCTACAACTGATAACTTTATGTCGGAGTATATGCTAAGTAGGATGCCCACGGCAGCGTGCAATGACTCCTCGAAGGCTCTTTATGATGTAAATTGTCGCTGCTACTGGCTCATGTGGCGTTGCATGCCAAGTGTCCCAATTCGATGTATGACGCGCTTGTGATTGGAGGCAACAAGTGTCGCTCTCCGAGGCTGCAGTCGCGGGACTTCCGACTTGCCGGCTCGTCTGAAAAATACTTAATTTACTGAGCACGTTTATATATTAGTAGTTAAATATATTTTGAGAAGTAAATTTAAGAAGAAAAGAAGTAAATATTGTGTAACATTTTGAACCAAAAATCTATTAATGTTACACAATTTGTTTTGGTAGCTCACTGTAGACTGTTGCAAAAACCAGTTAATATTGGACAATTCTTTACATTTTGTAAATAATACGCTAATGTAACGTAATCTCAGTCGCATCGGCAATAGGCAATCTATTTTTACTTTCTTCTATCCTACCAAGGAAGTATACTTGCTGCTCCCTTGTTCAAAGTCCTATTCAGTTTTAATTAAAAACGAATTGATCATTTGTATATCTTTTCAAACCTGTCACGATATTTTAGGTGTATGTTTCGTTTATCGTTAGCCTTATTATGTCTGACATCGTATATTTTTGAAAATGAAACTCTCATATATTTAAAAGTGCCACGAGCAACAGGAAGCTCCCAACAATTTTTATATTCACTGATCAAATATAAAAAATCAGGTCCAGGCTCGTGTGTTTGAATCGATCATCCAATTCACTTGAATTTTGAATTTACAATAATAGTAACGAACATTTTAATAGAGAAAAATGACCCCGTATTTGCATTAAATTCCTGGATGTATCCCGACTGGGGGCGCAGACGTGGTCCCTATACTCATAATAAGCACGTATCGAGTCGGTGCCGCCAAGCTGTCTTCATGGTTGGTGCCAACGACACGCTTGGTGTCATGTTTACGTGATCCACTACGGCTCGACGCTTGCTGCTTCAGTTCTGGAATGTAATATACCTAGCGAGCACTTAGTCATTACGCTGCATAATAACGCTATTAGCAAAATTTATATAGAAAATTTATACATTTATATGTACCATATTATGGTGACTGTACCCGTAAAGGACAAATTAGGAGGATGTTTTATGATAAAATTACCAGTGAAATCATTTTTTTCAATTAAACTCGGTTAATCGTGTAATGTGAAAAAAACTAAAATGACAAATAAAAGTAAATAACTTTAATTAAAAATTTCTATAATAATTTGCTGTTAAAATAAATTTTAATTTTAACAAATCTTATTAACCGTACATCAATTATCTTAGTATCAGAAATCAGTCATAATTTATTTGCAGAAGTTAATATGTAAATACTTTCAACTACAAATCACTAAATATGAGGCAGTACCAGTAATTTTGCAAATATTTTTTATAATATTCAGTTTACACATTATTTAACTAGACGCCATTTTGTAACGAAGTTGCTAATAAGAATATATATTTTTTTCTAAGTACAGGCTAAAGTAAATAGATAGAGTCAGAATCAAAGAGTACAATCGGAGTACACTGAATATCAAAAATAAAAAAAAAACTTAAGAAAAATCCCTTATTAAGACACTAGCCATAAAACGAGCAGAAAGACTGACCATCTTATAGGAAATTATTATCGCCGCTAGTACACATTCATGGAACCGAAGGCGTCACCGACACATTGCCGATAAATAAGTACAAGGACGCCTGAAAACAATGGTGTCGCAACTGACTCCTCTCAAGTTAAAACGTTTTGAAGAATATAAACACCAACAACGAATAATTGTTGAAAAAGTATGGTAGCTACTCAGTGAGCTCATAAACCCAACGCCAGCGTGGTTCAGCAGATCGGACCAAGAGCAGGTTCAATTCAAGATGCACAGAGCCTTTACATATGTTTGTACCTAATAAATGAGTTTATATGTGCATTTATAATAAAGTTAAGGTGGTATGTAAATGCAATAAATAGGTATTTAAATTAGATGTTAAAATCAAAACTGGTTTTACCAATATCCATATTCTTCTCACCACATACAGACTCTCGTTCTCGCATGGGTTAGATTAGACGGTAGAGATAGTCGGGCATTAAGTGTGCCGTTTGTAAAAACCAGTTCTCAGGTCATACAATAAAGATTAGTAAATAAACACTTCTCACGTTATATCCAAAGTACTTATTGTGACTTCCGCAATATCATTCTCGGAGCGAGTACCCCAGGAATTAAATATATGATGTTTTGTTAGTTTATTGTACATCTTATAAAATGGCTTTAGCATAGGTGGCTTACTCGTAACGCCTGTTGGCATTCTCTAGTATTTTATACGAGTATAGGCGCCCTTAAACCTACAAACACAGTGGAATTTAACATCAATGAAATGCATAATATCTCAGTAAATAAATAGATTTACTGTTATCGGAAGTACGACTATGGAAGTTGATATACTTGCTCGTAGTTAAATAACAAAAAATAATAATTTACTTAAAAATTCCACACCTATGTTTTCATAAACACACTGTATACGTTACTTCGGTGTGTTTACATGCGGGTTATAGATCGTTCCCTTGCTATCGTTTCCTTTTGTATGAGGCCGTGGTTTGTTATGCTGTTCGCTATAATTCGAAGCTTGGTTGGTTTCATTAAACTACATTCTTATAGGCGGTTTAAGCGTACATTTACTCACCTTTATTTTCCAAGGTACGCACGCACTGATACGCACATACGAGCAAATTATACGTATGTGTGTGATAGAAAACAATTGTCACATTTAATAAAATAATAGTCTTCAAATAATCACCTTATGTGACCCATCTTTATAACGTTCGCAGTCACAGAGGTGCAGTGAATTTGTTTCACTTGTGTCTCGACTATTTTCGTGTATACAGACACGATGCCGGTTAAAACACGAGGAAAGGCTATGATTGCTGAAAGAATTATATACATGTAAAAGAACACATTGTGAAAGATTTCAATGCATTCATTCTTAGAAGAATCCCTACCGTATAACCAGCAATGGGAGAGTGATCAGCTGATATAATGATATCTATACGGAGTTAGAGTGTTATTTTTATGATATCCGTCGGTAAGGTAACAGTCGGTCACCATCACCGCAGCTCATCTTGCAGCATGCATCTTACAGCTTCAACTTGTTTCCGGCGGAAAATAAGGCGTTGAATCCGCTACTAACTTCGGTACTAGCTCCGCAACACTTCGACTGATACTTAAACATGCGGTCGATTTCAGTAAAAAGACGGCAGTAGGCCCGGTAGACAACGAACCTTATCCCTGCACCTCCAGCATACCACACCGACCGGATTAAACTCAAATAACTCTGCAAAATTAAACAAAAAATAAATTGTACACTTAAAAATTTGTACCATATAAACATCATTTTGTCATCATAAAACCTTCCATATGAAACAGTGATCAAACTCACACATCGAAATTTTTCTCGCGGTTACATCTTTGAAATATGTAAAATAGCATAGTACGTTCATATGGGGCGACTGATGCAAATTATACCAGCGGAGAAACACTGTAAACAATTACAGCGCTTAGGTTCAGTCAGCTGATTGTGACGGAGGTTTTCGTAAATAGCGTTATCTGTCACATATTCGTAATAAGAATAAACAAATAGTTGATACCTATAGAAAAAAGCCGCATGATAAAACCCAAGGATTTACTTATAATTATTTTAGACTCTGATGGTTCTTATTGACTTTAAAATGATATTTTTCGCCAATCGAATTATGAAAAAGCCTTGGCGGTTGTCTGTTTGGATCTGATACATCCAAATTGCACGTAAAGGACATTATAGTATTTAATAGTATGGATGAATATAATAACCAGGACGCTTGGAACTAATAGTGTCTAAACCGGTTCCGCACAGGTTTAAACTAACTTTGTAATTAACATGTGTTGTTTTAAAAAATGTGTTGAGGAGTTCCTTTCGCCGTTTCTTCTCCTCGATGTTAAAGCGCCTTTTCGAAACGGCTATAGAAGTAAACCAATGACGTGCATAAGTGTATTTACAGAATATCTATATGATTAAATGATTTTGAATTAGAACATTTGAAGTTGCAGGTGTAAAACATGGGGCGGTTTTGTTGCTTAACCGAAGTTATCGAATTGAATCGATCAAAGCAATTAAGATTTTTTAAGTCAATAATCGACAAAAGAGCCGAGTGTGTGTATCACTTTTTTGCTTGTACATATTTAAATGTCTCTCAGTAAACACTATATTACTATACATATATTGATTGGCTACGGAGAGTACACCTCTAGGTCACCTTTGCCTCGTTTATAACAACCTTAATTATTTTAGAGGTATTAAGTAGGTTCGTATATAAAATAGTTATTGTTATTTCCTATTGCCGACTCGGAGGAATGAGCGACTTTCCTAGTAGTACAATCATTTCTAGAAAAGCCTTGATATGTCTCACGGGCTCAAATATTTCATTGCATCATTCGACTCGATAATTACACGCTTCATTCAGCCTCTTTCCTCTCGCCCGGTAATGGTGCAATTGTGTCATATAATTTCTGCAGCTGATAGTTGAAGTTATTTTTATAATTAATTCACCTGTAATGCGGGAATACCCGTGCAAACTTTTTTTTCGCAAAAAACTTTATGAAGTTTAAAAATATCGAAAGAATATTTTGTGGTCTTAGTAGGACCTGATCATTAGTTTTTAAGAGCTTTTAGGGTTCAGGTTTCGCTCCATATGCTTCTGGAAGCTGCTAGATCGTGAGCTATTGTAGCATTGTATCTGCAAGTCCTTGTATAAGGGATGTTATTTAGATCCGAAACCATACCCATAACTACTGGATAACCGAAAAAAAACTGTATCCGAAACCGTAAGCGAATCTGATAAAAAAGTTTC
The DNA here is from genome assembly GCA_018251895.1 of Agathymus mariae mariae. NCBI lineage: Eukaryota > Metazoa > Arthropoda > Insecta > Lepidoptera > Hesperiidae > Agathymus > Agathymus mariae. The sequence goes on from DWPT01001047.1 coordinate 13,379, forward strand.
GGATAGGTTCAGAGTCTAAATGAAACACGTTATGACAGGTTTTCGCCGGCGAAGCCGATATACTAACTGCATCGCTTTCATTTTTAGATAGTATTTATAATTTAATGTTCGTGACTTTTGTTCTTTTCTTTGATTGTAATACAAGATAATCGCTAGACATAAAGTCAAAGTGTTATCTTGTAAATACATTATATATTTTTTTCCGATTCCTAAATCTTCTTACATCCGTAACTGAAATTATCCGAAACAATCGAATAATCCGAAATAATTTTAATATTCGTAACCGTAACCAGTTAAATATTATTCATATATCCGTATCCAGATCCAAAATTTCATATGCATAACATCCCTACCTTGCACGATACGGTTGAAGAATTTCAAAAGATTACCTATCTATCTTCATTTGACGTAGTTGCGAGATCAACTTTGAATTTTCGCAGAAAGATCGATATACTCGTATCACCGTCTCTTATCTTATCGTGACCAAAACGTTGGAAATGATTAGAGTTTTGATTTCATTTTTGTGACAATTTAGCGGTTCGCATGTGTACCTTAACTATATCCAACTATGACAGTTTGTACGCGTCGGATGTTCCTTTCATAATCTTGGTATCACAGCGAAATACGGTACGATATCTTGGACGATAAAGAAAACCTTGCATCTTTGATAATGCAGTTAGTGAGTAATATTATCCTAATGGTTAAATATAACTAGCGTATAAGGCACAGGTTTATTTTATGAATTTGTCACGGCATCGTATGTGATTCTGTATGCATTAATACAATGCGGGTTTAAAGGAAGAACGCCAAGATTGACGAAAGACATCAATATAATTGGCGCTCTACATACTTGTATAACTATACAATTACGTATAACTCTTGTTTTTATTCTGTGAATCTTGATCCTCCTTATTAGTATTTCTTTCAGGTGAGCATATTTTCTCTAATTTGAAGGATATTTCTACAGGAAATATTTTAACATTTATAACGGAGTCTCTAGCTGCCCATCTATTAGTTCCATCTATCTATTGATGATAATGTTACAATTAGTTGATCTGATATAGAGACGAATTTTTTAGAATTCCATAGATCACCGTGCAGGTGCCGGGTCTATCGTGCCGCAGGTGTAGGTTAAATAGGGCTCATCTTTGGAGCACGTCCACATTTACCGACACAGCTCGTGTTGTCCAATGAATGGCCAGGATTAGTAATTTGTCGTTTCGATATGAGTAATGACCTCTATCAAGGAGCATCTTGCAACCTATCAATAAGTGTCTAGCTGCCTCACTACAAGTTTAGTAAGATTTTTGTGAGGCTTTTCCCCATCTTGCTAGGTTACTCTGGTGTGAGAGGGTCACTTTGAAGGCATTAAGATATAATTTTAATAGGGCAGGAGACCATTCGTGCAGCAAGGTGCGCCACTTCATGCCTAACGGGATGCAGAGCTCTCCTGTAGTTAGCCACTCACTTGCATTTCTTAATTCATTGCGTACATTGTATAGTTGTAATTTTCGTCTTGTATTAAACAGGATTTTATTATGTCCCGGTCTTCCTTTTTCATTTTCGCACCCAACCCGACTCTGTTTACTTGTGCACCTGCCATTAATTTAGTATAGAATTGAAGTCTTGGCTCAAGTTCTTGGGCACCTTTATCTCTTAGGAGTGACGTGATTATTCATCCTGGGATTTTCCCGTGATGTGCTTTTTGGTGTTTATACAGTTCCCATGTCTTATTCTTTAATTTAATCCCAAAATAATTAGGATCCCTAAATATAGTTGAGTGGTCGGCTGACTGTGCTAGTCCAAGCCATAGCTTTAATATTATGACATTAGCTTCTAAACTAAAACATTCACTTCTTCGTTGGTAAATATCTAATTTTAAATTAGTTTGAATTGACATGACATCTTCGTTACATTTCATTAACTGATAGCGGCCCGTCTAGACATCGTGAAATCAATTTTTCAAATAGATACTATAGTTCCGGAGATCACTTGCCGCATATACACAAACTCATTAAATCCCCACTCTCCCTACATATTATTAATATAGCTAAATAGGTACTTGTCTTGGTGAAAGCATGTTTTTCATTGTCCTACAAGATAACACCGAAATCGGAGCCTACAGAGATACACCACTTGCGGTGTTGGGGGTTTGGCGCGTGTTAACTGTTACCACGCCGCACATCGATACACTTGACAGTGAACGCTAAGACAAAATGAAAGCGTGTGTTGTGAAAATGTATATTTGGTCGACTGTGTCATTAATTTACGTTTGTACTGAGAAACTAATGAGTTAAAATATGTACGTTTCTATTTGTACATGTTTACAAAAATTTGATGAAATACATAAATAACAGAGATGTTGTAACAAACGTTTATCTTATGATATATGACATAAATGTTATTAGTTCGACAGTATTTGTGGGACTAGTTGAACACATTGTGTTACTGAGACACTATAACCAATTCTCGTCGTCGTCAGAAGCTCCAGGATTACTTCATTAGTCAGTGGAAGATTTTACAGTTTCTTCGTGCCTCGCGGAATTACTAACTTTATATGTTCAAATATATGAACTGTTCAAATACATGAACTGTTCAAATATATGAACTGATATTATATGTTCAAATTATTTATTCATACGAAAATAACAAAAACCATTGCAAGCAATTGCTATCGAATGTTCGCAGCTCTTAGCCCGTACAGCCGTTTTTAGAGACTTTCTTTATAGCATCCATCTTACAAGTTTTATGTGTATAACCGATTAAGTTTTCTTTTCTAAAAAAAGTGAAAGTCCGCAGTATAAACAGTTAAATTAAAACATTGACAACAAACAGTGATGTTGTCATGGGGTTAACTGCATTGATAAAAGTGTCTTAATTTTTTTATGTTACTATTTTCTAGCACTTGTAATGCTTCCATGAAATTTTCGTTCACTGACCGAACTAAATGCATTAATTAGTCTCACCTTGCATTGAAGTGCATAAAACAGGCAATTTAACAACCGAATATTCCGTGTTACATAACAAATCTGTTGCGCCAACCCTCTGGAATCAGGGTTAAATCCTTATGGTGGCAATAAATTGCAAGAAGACCTATAAATCCGGAACCTAGTGACGCGCGGTTGCTGTCGTATAGATTTACAAAGCCCCTTGTACTACTCTATCACTATGCATTTGAATAACGGATTATGTTGTAAATTTTAAAATAAGAATCGTTCTTTTTTCTTTTTAACAAATTGATTACGTTAATGTTTGCATTGTAAAAGGGCTTCGAAGATCTCAAAGTCCACCTTACGTAATGGCACCATGCCTCTGTGGGATGTATCGAGTATCGATCGAGTATCGAAAGTATTGAGATATCACTTGTTCGTTTGTACATAATCACTCATATGGTAGAGTTTACCTAACTAGCTAACTACCGGCGTCCTTCTTGTATCCCTGTTTTCATGTTAGCTGTCAAGCTGTATGTTACAAATGATGACAGCGCCAGGTGAATCGTCTCGCTTGCATCCTGACACACCCTGTTTAAACGAGCAAGGCAACGGTAATGTCGTTTTCAATGAAGGACACAGAACTGGTGACACTGTCTCTATTAATATTAATTCTAGTTCACGTCAGTCGTCATATTATTACATGTACCGAAAAATACTTGTGAAAATATCCATATTAACGTTCATAAGTACTCTCTAAGGCTTTCGGTGACCGTATGAATGAACAATTTTAAATTGTCATTTACGTTGCAAGTCGTAAATGTGCCACAATCACTATCGCTGATTACTCAACCTGCTCGCCAAAACGAGATAACTGCTGCACACCGTGACGGTGGCATCCTGCACCACTTCACACGAGCTCCCATTAAACCAATTACGCGTTACATGGCCACCTGTCGCGGAATATTTCACACAGTAAACAGTACCAAGTATAAAATATTCCTCTTAATTTACATTGAATGCTATAACAATTCAATTCACCGACCAGTTAAAAGTGAAAAAAGTCCGCATTTCAGTTTAAACAGTTTGCTTTGTGCTTGACATGGTGTAGTTTGCTGAGATTGTTTTGGTATTTTTGTGAAAATTGATAATAGTACATGAACCTATGATCTATGCCATTTTTGGTACGACCAAACACACCGCTATATTTAAGCCGTTGTGCATAACGAAGGATACAATTTTGAGTTCCAAAAGTAATTCAAATTAAATACAAAATAAGTTTGCATTACATTTATTGTATTGGTATATAAATTATTACGTCAATGGAAGTTATAAATAAACCAACTATACTCTGTAGAAAATAATTTAATGTAGCTTAAATTGAATTGATGCGTCGATAGCGTCTCACAATATTTAATCGCTCGGTGTATTTTAATAACCACGAAATGCAGTCCCGCGTTTCGGCGACTCGTTCGGAGCCGGCCGAGGTCCCGTGGCCACGACTTTAACGAAGGCCCAAAGTTGCAGGCTTTCCACTCGATGACGTAGCCGTGAGTCAGGCGGGCGCGACATCGGCTGGCCAATCGCTGCGTTTACCGCCCCATATATACTTGAACCGGCGACCGGTCGCGCTCAAACTTTGAACGCACGCGGCTCTGAACGCACGCACGGCCTCTACGACATCATTCGCGGGTGACCGTTCTCACGTACAACCATTCGTTCATTGCGCTCGCTTGCGCGAAAGTGTTTGTGTACCTCTACCGGATAAACAGTGAGTAGAAACTTTTTTTTTCTTATAAAGCCTTGTGATATGACGCGCTAGGCGGCCAGACTGTAACGCGACACTGGATTGATTCGAACGCGCCACCAACATCGTACCTCCTGTCACGATTACAGGCTGGTTGTATGTGCACTCAGTTACATGTATGTGTGTCCGATTTTGACAGACGGTGGATCGGTGTGCCACTGAACACCGTTAAGATAAATGTTTACTAAGTTTTATGTGTCCTGCCAACGATTATCTGATAACGAGTCATTTACTCGATGCTTCTGAATTGGCCTGAGTCACGTAAACTACTACGATGTTCACGGCATCTGTTTTGCACCGTTTGTACAGTTTGCTCCACTCGCCACGAGCCAGTCAAGTACTAAGCTTGAATTTATTTCCAATATACTACAATATATTTATATGTACAAGTCAAACTTTGCACCGAAGAGTATCGAACTTCATAAATTACTATGTATTTTTAATACATTTCAAATCACATCCGTTTACAGTAATTTGATATAATAAAAAGAAAAAAAAATGTTTTAAAGAAATGTTGACGTCATATAAATTTAACTCGAGTAGCCAGTCTCTTTACATTACATAGTTTAACTCTTCACTCTTCTCTTTACATTATTTAGTTTATTATCTGTATTTTATTTTATCTGTTGCATAAGTTTGGCGCCAGATAGGCGGAGAACGTTTATCTTAAATTTTAAATCTTCAAAGAAATCGCGATTCGTGTATAATCTGAAGAGTATTGGATTCTTATCTGGGATATCTTTTTAACAACAGAAAATTAAGTTCTGTAGAAATAATTGCATATTAAATGAGAGTCTTAACAACGGTAATTATCTGTTTAGCTGAATCACATCAGTTTGTGGGAACAATTATCATCATAACTCAGATGCATCTATCATTGCATCTTGGTCATGCGAAAATCTGTATGAATCATTAAGAATAAATATTTGAATTTTTTACCACATTTTATAATTGTACACATTCTTTAATGTATTTAGTTGTCTTCCTATATTGAAAAAAAAAAATTATTATACAGCTTTCTAATTTTTATTTTGTAAATTGTATATTGTGAAAATAATTACATCCTAAAAAGTACTCCAATATTTGCCGTGTTTTTTACATGCTAACACAAAGTTCTCAAATACTTTAACACAATATCTTTATCGTAAATAAAGTCAAAGTCTTTGTTACAAATCATGTAACAACTGCGTAAATCACAATTGATAGTTGCATACTAAATTCAATTTGTAGTTTGATTTGAGTTATTAAAAATAAAATACGGTTGTTAATTAACTCTATCGTGTTGGGCGTGTCATGTGTGCATGATTATAACTCTTCATCAATCTACTTAAAGTCTCATTTCACAGAGAAAAGCACATCGTGAACAAAACTGTTTGGAAATCAAAACTCAGACAATGTCGCAAAATTAATATTAGATCTAACGTAAGGGGACCGGCTTCAGAATTAATTAATCCATTTTAATACAAAAATATTCTCATTTTTATTTTAATATTTTAACACTACGGGGAGTCTTCAAAGAAGTTTGTCAAGTAGCAATTGGTCCGCCTGCCATCCTATGAAATGCAGCTACAGTATAAAATATAATCAAGCCACTAAACCTTTGAATAGATTTAACCTGCACCGGGGATATTGCAAACGGCTTGTGTAGTCACACTTTAAGATATTTATCTGATACATTGAAAACAATTGACTACTTAGTGCGTACCAATATGGTATCGCTGCCATATTACACCTACATTAAGTGCACCGACCTGTGCTTATGGACATGCAGGAATTACGATTATTCACAATTGACTGCTTAGACGTAAGGGTTCCTTGGACTTATGTAAGGATGTTGTTCTATCCTGAATCCAATCTGCCTTGCTCAGGGTTTAGGGTGCTAAAAACGGCGCGTTCTGAACGATTAAATTGCACCAAATTATTTTAATTATAGGTGGCCGAGCTCCGTATCACCCAGTTTAATCACAACGATGCTTGATCGTGATGGGAGGGTTTTATGGTTGTTTGGCTCTAGCTAGCATCCTCCTTCTACAAGCAACAAGTCAAGAAATTCAATAATTTAGTTTTGAAACGTTTCGGTTAAATGTTTGTGTAG